>VWYH01001147.1:400077-469057 GCA_013399365.1 Pampusana beccarii | reverse complement strand
TTTTTTTTTTTTTTTTTTAAATACTGATGACTTGCTGTTGTGACTGTCAGCACCAGCATTGGAGGACAAAGCCGCTGCAGTCTTTGACTCCACAGGAAATATGGCTTACTGGGATAGACGTACATAAAGGAGACTTTGCCCTGGGAACTTGAGCTTGATGTGCTCTTTTAGTGGGCAGTGGAACCCAGTCCATGGGTTTAATCAAATCCAATTCTTACACCCTTTCTGAGGAAAATCAGGTGGATGTACAGAGTTATTTTTCATTTAAACAGCATTGGAAGGAGGAAGAAAAACACCCACAACTTGTAGATGAGTTTATCTCACTTCCTTAATGCACGGACACAGTATGTGGCATGTTGATTGTGACTTCCAGAATGTATAACAAAAGGCTCAAAATGTTTTAAAAAATGTTTTGCAGATGCTAGAATCTTTTAGTGTGTTAGGCTTTGCAGCTAAATCAGCTTTTGCTTTTCAAAATGGTTTCAACAAAACTTTGCAGTATAGTGACTGAACTCCTTGTAAGGGCTAAGATTTGCCTTCAGATTGCTCGTAATGGGGATCAGAGGAAGTTAGGTAGAATTTCCATTGGTGGTGGGAGCAGAAATTGAGCATACTTAATATACCCTACTTAATTTGTTAATCACAAGGGTGGAGTTTTTCCTAGGTTTGGGTTTTTATTTCAGTTTCATTATGGTGAAACGTGGATGTCACATGAAGAAAAAAGCAGTCTGTGGCTTACGTATACCTTCAGAGTTAACCAGTTTGCATACTTAAGGTTAGAATTTTTTCTTATTGTGGTTCTTCAATCTTTTTGAGTGTGGAGGGTCTGTGTGGGGAATCCTTAAAACCTCAGTGACTCATTCAGATTGGAATCACTTTAAATGATACTAGTAAGTAAGAAAATCCACGTATTCCTGAATTTGTAGATAAATAATGTTTTTAAATATTACACATTATATTGTGAATATTTCCTTTATTTTGACTTAATTTAAGGCAAAGTGCATGCTTCGTAGTAGTGCTTTTATATGGCGAAGTTAATTATTTTGTCTGCAGCGTGTGCTATGCAACCTCTTAGCTCTAAAACTCCTCCTAAAACTTCCTTGAGACTTTTAGGGGAGCGAAGGTGGTGCTGAGCAGGGGAGTAGAGGGTTGCTGGCAGTTGTTCAGACCTTTAGACTTAAATTGTTGTGGAACTTTACTCTTATTTCCAGAAGCACTTGAAATGTCACTCATAAGCAAGCTGCTGACTTCTGTTTCACTTCCTATGGAATTTACAGACTTGTGTTAAGGTTAATTTTACTCTTAAAAGAATGTACATTTTTTTTTCGGATTAGTATGACCCACTAAGTACTTTTGGTTCTGTAATGAACAGCTTGGAGAACCCCTTGAGAACAGGAGGTTTGTGTAGACTACATTGGTGTTTTAGTTGTAAGTTAGATACGTCAGATAGCAGAGTTAACAGTGAACTTGTGCAGCACATCACTGATTTTAGTGCCTTTTAATTCTCTCTCGCAGAACTGCTCATGTAAAAATGCCTCTAGTTAAGAATGAACACCAGAGAAGTGCTGCCGTACCCATGGCCTTCACGCTGTGTCGGCGTCCTGTTTAAAAACCAGTAGGCTGGCAGTTTCAAAGGGACAGCGACAAAGTGATGACCAGGTGCCAAGTGCCAGCTGTCCTTATTCACCAGATTGAAGAAGAATTGGATAAAGAAGAAGAGGAGATGATGGTTTTCCTTTGCCGAGACCTTGCTCCTGACTTGGCCACTGCTGACCTTAGAGAGCTATTGCTGGCTTTGAATGAGAGGGAGAAATTGTCTTTTCTTGGCTTGTGTGAGCTGTTGTACAGAGTTAAGAGGTTTGACTTGCTGAGGAGGATCTTGAAGACTGAGAAAGCAGCGGTGGAAGCTAACCTTGCCAGGAGTGTCAGCCTTGTCCCCCATTACAGGTAATCCATCAGGTTCAGATCGCAAGGCTAGTCTGTTTTGTTAAAGATGTCTGTGGGTTGTTCTGTTTGGGGTTTTTTGTGTGTTTCTGGTTTTTATTTTGTGTGTTTGTGTTTTCTTTTTTAAATAGGTCTTGAAGGTAAAAGAAAAGCAGAAAAGAGCATTATGTCTGGAGTTACAGTGAAAAGAATAAGCCTTAGTAGCTTCTTACAAGTCATGGCATCTATCTCTAGGGAGTTTGTGTGTGTTAATAAAACCAGTGATGTTTGTACAGTTCTAGATTAACAGATAGAAATGACATTTCAGAGGAACACTGTTAGAGATATTTTCTTACCTAGTTTGCTTTGGGCACACAGCCTAGTGGTATAGCTTTTCTCAGGGGACCTGTCTCCTACTGCTTTTTACTCCGTTGTTTTAAGAGGCTTAAATTAAGAAACTCCAGTTAGTTCCTTTGAGAGACATCAGAAGGAAATACATGTACTCACAGGGAAGATTGTCCTGTGTTAACCCCTCCCTGAAATAACCCCCCTGTAATTACTAGGTAAAAAGTTAAAGATGTGTTCTGTTGTGTCATTCTTTCGCTTCATTTCTATTGAAATATGAAGGAGGCTTCTGTTTTCCTAGCAGTGGCTGTTACACAATCTGAGTAATGTGGGTGCTGATTAGCAAGAGTAGGTATTTTGTAATTTAATCTTGGAGCAGGGTAGGCTTTTTTCCTGTCATTTAATTGGGAATGGTACATTAAGACTGGAATGTGGGAGAAGTTGGGTAAGGGTGGGATCTTGCTGGAAGCTGATCCTTTAGAAAGGTCTCAACTTTATTTCAGGGCTCTAATGGTAGAGATGAGTGAGAATCTGGAAAAAGAAGAAGTGGGTTCTCTTGCTTTTCTGCTCAGAGATTACGCACCTCGCATGAAAACGGCAAAAGATAAGGTACGTCTTTCTGCTGGTCTCCTTTGGAGCAATGAGAGGTTAGAGTAAAAAGGGCAGTAGTGAGACAGCAGAGGAGGGGAGACACTGCCACAAGGCGTAGCAAGGCAGGAGGAGACAGAAGTTGGGAAGTGGAGGAGTAGTTGCTTCTATTTCAGTTTTTGTTTTTTAATTGAAGGAAAGAAGCATGGGAAACAGTTAAGAGGGAACAGCAAAGGTTTGCTGTGGTGAATGGTGTTAGCATCAACCTCACAGGCAGAAGGCATTAAATACCTTTCTTCAGTATTACTGATCTGAAAATTCATGTATGAAGGACCTCAAACCGATAACCATATGAAATGTATCTTGAATTACAAGTTCACTTTTTATGTCTGTGCTCTGCTTCACTTATAAAACAACAGCTTTATTTTAATTATGTCTTTCTCTGTACATTAGCATTCTGACTATTTAAGTGCTCTAAGAAAACAGATTCAGTAAAGGGTTCAGAAAATGGTCACTGTGTGTAGAAGACTGAGGATTTGTCTCTGTCCTTTGTGTTTTTTTTCTTTTTCTCTCTTTAACCAAAGGAGTAGAGAGGCCCTGCAAATGCCCCAAAGCTTTTCTTACCTCTCACTTTGTGGCATGTGAGGTGACATTCCAAGCGGCTGGCTTTGTACCAATGAGGAAATGCAAAACCATTTCCTCAAAAACATTGATTTGTTTTTAAGAAAACATCACTTTCTAGTTTTCATTACTCCTATGATAATAATTCTTATATCTTCCTAATAATTTTCTTAGTGTTTCAGAAGGTAATGTCCATAGTTCTTGAATACACAACCCTTATGACTTCCCCACATTATATTCTGTGTTGCTTTTGTTACTTACTCATAGAGGAAA
Organism: Pampusana beccarii; assembly: GCA_013399365.1. Taxonomy (NCBI): domain Eukaryota; kingdom Metazoa; phylum Chordata; class Aves; order Columbiformes; family Columbidae; genus Pampusana; species Pampusana beccarii. The sequence continues at coordinate 465,307 of VWYH01001147.1, read as the reverse complement.
AAAATCTGGTATGAGAGTTTGGTTTTCTGTTGCTATTCTAGAGTTTCCTAGCTCTTGTGATTGACCTGGAGAAACTAAATTTGGTGGGTCCTGATCAACTGGATTTGATAGAAAGATGTTTTCGAAATATTCACAGGATAGACCTGACCAGGAAGATTCAGAAGTACAAACGTGAAGGTAAGATGCTATTTTTGCACTGGTAACTCTTGATAGCAAGAATCAGATGTGCTCTTACTGAAGATAAAATAATAAGTTAAAGTCAAGACTATTTGGATGCTTCATAGATTTAGGCTTTTAAAACAGCTGATATATCATGGTGTATTTCTCTGTGTGTTTGTGTTAAATTTTCAGCTTTAATGTCCTCCGTTCATTCTCAGCCAGTGTATGTAAATGCACTTCAGGCATCTCTCCCTAATCTCAGTCTGATAGATCCTCCTTATAATTCAGGGGTAAGTATACAATAAATCAGACAGATACTTTATTTGTAAATATTGCCAGACATTGAAAGGGGATTAATCTTCGCAGAGCCTAAGGAATGAGAGATTGCTAGTAAGGTGGTTTATTTCTCTTATTCCTGTTATTTGCTGGGTTTAGGGTTTGTTTTAAATCTTCTGAGAAAGGTCCCCTTTAAAGAGCTTCTGTGAATTTTTTCTTATTAGTTGGACATACAAATCTATATATTGAATTTTTTTTCTGCTGCTCTGGGGAGTGAAAAGTTTTGACTGTTCTTTGCAAAACATAGTATTGTTCTTTGTACTTCTGGACTTTGCAGGGAAAGTAGCTTTTTAACTTTGGAAGCTGAAGTTTATGGCTTTCTAAGGAGAGCTTTTCAGGGCTTTTTTTTGTGTTTTCTTTTAATCTAATTTTAACATATCTCAGTATGTGAAAAGTTATCAAATCCTATTGCATGCAGTATTCTTTATATTTGGGTTAGGTCTGATATTGTAATAGTATGACCTTCCTTAAAGTCTTCAGCTTTGCTGAATGAGTTTGGTGGGAGTATTTCTGTCATGTGGTCAGTAAATATAAATGTGTAAAGCTTATATACAAGACACCAGTGATGCAATTTGTCTTTACAAACAAAGCCACAACAGCTTTGGTTTCCAGACTGCTAATGGGAAAGAGTTTCCATTGACTTTCCATATTATGATAATACTATTATAGGGAATAAGCTTTTATTTGCTGCTCGTGACAAGCTGGTAATTTTGTTTTGAGGAGGAATGGTTTGGGGTTTTTTGTTTGTAGGGGTTTTTTTACTTGTTATTTTGTAATTCTAATTAGCTGATAGATGTGAATCTAAAACATGTAATCCTTTTATTGAGGAAGAAAAATACTATTGTGTTATATTTTGGAACACATGATTATTAATACTTGAAGGAGAGAGGGGAAAATATACCTTTTTTTCTTCATTTTAGATCCAGAATATGAGCAAATTAAAATCGCAAAATGGACAGAGTCTTATTCCGGGTAAGAGTATTTTGTCTGAGTTTTGATAATCTAAAAGAGGCAAACAATGAATTTTATTTTATCAGAAGTGTTGTTTGATAGTTGTGTTTATGTCTAATTCAGCTGATAACACCAGGAGCAGAGGGTATGTGGTACCTCTCAAAACTGAGCCTTGCCTTGTTTGCTCTTGCACTTGCTTTGCTTGTGCTGCCAGATATTAAAACTCTATTGAAACTGGTGTGGGCTTCCACTGTCACAACTTCTTAGCAGAGTAAAGATTTTGTTAGTACAATCGTGGAGGAGGTTGAGTAGGCAGCTCTGGAGGCCTGTGTAGTGCAAGTCTTGAGCAGGAAGTTTTTGGGAGTTCAGTGGTAGACTCTCCCCAGGCCAGCCAGGAAGGTGCCAGTGAGTGCCAGGTTCTTACCACACGGATTGTGTTTGTTTTGGAAACCCAGAATACCTCTCAAATATGGTGATTTTAAGAGTACTTGGCTGAATTCTCCCAGTGCAAGAGAGGTTGTTTGCTTGTTTGTTCTAGTCACAAACAATGTAGAGTGCAATCCAAATAACATTTTAGAGGTGCCTCTTTGTTTGTGGAGTGGTTTTTTTGTTTGTTTAACATCAGTAGCATGCATAGAAACAAACAGGGGTCCAGATGAGTGAGAACTTGGCTGAACTAAATAGGTCCCTCTTTAACTGCTGTCAAAGTGTCAAAGAAGTATCACTGCTACCTACATACTGAGATGACTTCTGTATGTTTTAACTGCAGCAGAACCAGTCCACATATCCATTCAGGAATCAGGGCCAGTGTCACAGAAGGTATGTGTGTATGCATGTAAATATAATAAAAACCTCTGCAGGTATTTACCTTGGTTTTCTTTATGTTTCGTTTTGAGATTTCCTTTAATTGCATGCAAACAGAACAGTGTGTACATCCGTATCTCCCTCAGCTGTAAACAGGTCCTGTGAATTGCTTTCACGGAACATATTTTTAATACAAAATATTTGCTGCTACCATGGAAACAGCAGTGTGCAAAACGCATGTACAAAAGATGTGCACACAGAACTTGTGTATTTGTTAGTGGAGGCTGTTCGAAGTCAAACCTCTTGCCGTTTGCATTAGAAGTCACAGGGTTCCTTTGTGTGCAGTACATTTTCTTTATTCTCTCTAGGTAGCAGACGGCCATGCTTTGGGTGCTAATGATGAGAATAGACTCCTGCTATTTTTCGTAGCTCTCGTATGGGCCAGGAACCAGGGAGTTACCTGTAGCAAATAAATTGTAGTCTTTTAAAAGGGACAGGAACTGTGAAAGAGTCATTACAGATTATTTAGGAACAAGAAGGCTGTTCTACCACATAAGGAAATAACTGTTCTGATGAGCAATGCCTGCATGCACACTTGAAGGACACAAAAGTTCTCTACACTTATTGTGTTTGCAGTATGAAGCTTATAGCTCCCAACATCTCAATAGCAGTTAGATGAATTAATTTGGAAGTACTATAAAAGGCCCCTCCACCCTGTACAGCTTTTTTTTTTTTTTTTAAACATTTGAAGATCTGTCCAGTGTTAAGGTTCAGTCTCAAACTTCCTTCTCTCATTTCTAGTACAGTCTTAGTCTTTGTTTAAGGATCATTATGGCAGTAGGACTGCATAACACAAAATGCAAAAATTAAGCCTGTATTAGCATGTCTCCTGATTATTTTTTTTTGCTTTTGTGGTGTAGGTAAGACACACTACATCCCAGTAGGTAGGCTTCTGCTGGCTACTCTGGACGAAACAACAGAATGTAATTGAGTAGATCTGAGGTGGTTAAATTTGAGAAAATAATCAAGTCTGCAAGTTGAGAAAGTGATGTATTAACTTAGTATTTGTCCTTCATGGTCTGTAGGTGTTTGATGATCGGTACAGAATGCAAAGTCAGCCTTTAGGAATATGCCTGATAATAGACTGCATTGGCAATGATGCAGGTAAGTCTGGAATCTGAAGTTCCTTGTCCTGTTAATCTCGGATAACTAGAACAGTTTAGTATAAAGAATATGATGTACATTTCTCAGACAGACTAAGGTGATGCTGTGCTAGTCAGCTAGTCTATCAGTTCTAGTAACTCTTTAAAGCAGAGTGTTGGAAGGCCCAACCTGAGGTTAAAGCCAACTGTCCTAACTATTGCAAACAAGGTTTATTTGAGGGTTTTTTTGGTGTGGAATCTCTGAATTAAATAACTTGTAAGGGCATGGACCTAATTTTGGGAGGGAGAAAAAGGGTGTTTAGAAACCAACAGAACAGTTAAGCTACAGTCATACAGCAGGTTATTGGCAAAGGTGGTGAAGACAGGGTTTCCCATCAGTTAACAAAACCAAAACCAAAGCTGTTGCAGATGTGAAGCATAATCATATTGGACACCATAGATTTGGAACAGCTGAAGGCACAAGGTCCTTTATTAATAATGGACCTTGGCTTCTGTTACATCTTACACAGTTAAACTGAAACCATCACCAGAGCTTTATAGGGAGAGGAATCTTTCATTGTTTCCTCTTAGTTTAGTTACAAAAAAAACAAAAAACACCACACAGACACAAAACCACACCAACAATTTGCATGTAGAATTCAAGGTAGTCAATGCCATGCTTACAATATGGGTTTTTCCTGATTGCCTTTGTGGAATCCAAAAATTAGATTCTTTAATGATCAGAAAACCCTGTTCTCTAATCATTGAGGCTAAAAATAAAATGAGGAGATTACTTGCAGTCAGCTCTGTAATAGGCCAGGAGGTGAAGAGAGTTTGTGGGCACATCTTTCTCCTGAGTAATGGTCCAGCAGGTGGACCAACTTAGAATTATCGATGTAGTTGTTGAAGAGCAGTGGATGCAGAGCAGACACAGAAAGTACCATTTTGATGTTTGCTTGACAATAGTATTTTAGGTAAATGGTATAAACAAAGACGCCTGGTTTGACATTAGGGTAACAGTGGCTAGAACTGATTCGCGATCCTGCTGTGCGTGGAAAAGGGAGACAAGGCGCTTGACTCAGTTACATGCAACTAGGAAGCATCCTTGGCAGCCAGTTTTGGTCAGTCCTGCCAAGGTCACCAATTACTTCTGGAAAAAAACAACCAAACAAATAAATGATGCAGCTGCTTGATACAGAAATTAAATTTTTCAATCTAAAACGCTTCTTCACTTCTACTCTAAAAAAAATGCTGTCTTTGTGCCAAGAGGAAAGTGAATCCAAGACAGCCTGCCAAGGGCTGGCAGACTGGGGTGGGGGCAGCTCTTGGGATCATATGTTCTGCTCTGTCCTATTGTCTCTCCTTCTTTACTTTCCTGCTTTGCTTTGGCACTGGGCATTTCCTATCTGTGTATGGGCAGTGTATATGTGGTTTATATTAAAGAGAGGATGCAACAGGTATGAGTCAAAGTAGTAGCTTGTGGTTCTCTAAACACTTAAAAAATATCTGTGGTTGTAAGCACCATGCATCTGGTTTCACTCCCGTATTAATAAACATCCAAAGTATAATAGTTATTCAGAGCGTAGCACATTTTCCTGCAGCACAGGTTAACACAGATACAATAGAGTTAAATCTTGATTTTTGGATATCTGCAGTTTTAGTTTCTAAAATATTTGAAAGGGTTCATTGTTCATCTTTTTTTTTCCCCTGAAAATGCCATTCTGTCACAACTAAGATTCCGGTGTCCATTCTCCACCTGGAGTCTGTTTGATATAGTAGGAAGTGTAAATCACTGCAGCAGGTTCCTTTTTGACTCATGGAAGGGAGTCTCTGTTTCTGATGCAGCTCTATATATCTGTAACAAATATTCAGAGTAATTTTGAGAAGTTAAAAGGTGAAACAGACTTCCCATGCTATCCAGATCACTCTTTACCATATTGAAACTGTTCTGTGTGAAGCATTTTGTAATGTTTTCTCTTGCCTGATATTTTGAGTCCTAGGAACTTGAGATACTGGCTCTAAATGAAAGCATGCAAGTGTCTGTGGAATTTGGAACAGATCACATGCCAAATAATAGTGTCTTTGCTGTCATGAAGTACGTGACTCGTATTAAATGCAACATACATATAGCACTATAAGTATGTAATGTACTGTGATCAACATCAAGTGCCTCAATTTTTTAATTATTGTGATGAAATAAATGTCTTATGTCCAATAGCTAAATACCATGAGTCAAGGTAGTTGATATTGAGCCTTGATGTGCTGTGATTTAATTACATCTTGTTTTTTCCAGATATGTTGGAAGAAACCTTCAGAGGCTTAGGCTATGACGTTCGTTGTCACAGATGCTTAGATACGAACGCCATGATTGAAACGTTGCTTGAAGTTGCAAGGTTGCAGAAGCACAGAAATTGTGACAGCTTCATTTGTGTATTGGTCAGCCGTGGAAGTCCTCAGAGCATATTCTGCACAGACCATACCTTTTCTGGGTTCCCTTTGGAACAAATAAAGAAATACTTTACAGCAGACTCATGTCCTGAACTCCTGGGAAAACCAAAGCTTTTTTTTATTCAGAGTTATATTGTGTCAGAAAATGAGCAAGAATGTACTAGTCTGTTGGAAGTGGATGGGAATGATGAGAAAATCATTGCTAATGCAAAACCCCCTTGGAAAGTCACTATCCCCCAAGTAGCAGACATCTTTTGGAGTCAGTGCAAGGTGGATGCGTCTACATTAGAAAAATCCGGAACTTCATCCTCATATTATCTGCGTTGTCTCGCTGAGCTACTCCGCAATCCTCATAAAAGGTAAACCAAAAGGAAAAAAGAACCCTTTTCCTATGGCAGCCTGCTGTCCTAGAGAAAGTGATACCTTGTGTTTTTCCCATCTGGACCTGAAATCTGTCTTCATGCTGTGCCGTCGGTTAAAAAACCAAGTAACCTGATCCTGAATGATGGCACAGGAAGGCAGTCTAAAGTAGGAATGAAGTTTCTGATTCTGGAGAATAAAATTGAAGCATGTTATGGCACTGGGGCTTGCAGAGAGAGAAGGGAAGAACACATCCTGGGTAATGTATGTCAGTGCTTTAGACACAATTGGAAATCTTCCTTCTCTAAGATAACTGGGCACATACCAGGCTGCTGCTGAGTTGCCTTTTATCATTAAGAAGGGCTCTGCTTGCAAATATAGAAAGTCAGTGCCTTAGTTTAGGGAAAAGGCAGTTGAGAGGGAAGGGTTTTGTCCTTTCTTTAGATCTAATTAACCCTCTACTCAGGGATTCAGTCAGTCTGTAATCTTTAATTTAAACTATCAGAAAACTACCTAAGAGATTATCAATAAGAATCTGGGCAAAAATCAGATATGTTTGGATATATAACTTAACAAGGCAAGTTTTCTTTCTACAGCTGTTTTTCAAGGCAGTTGCAGGGTTAACATTTAGTACCTTTTTACAAACCCTAAAACCTTGTAATGAATTGCGGATCATCATGTCAGCATAACCAGTATAATGATGGTGATTTAGCTTATAACAGATAGTCTCCAAAATGCATAATCAGCCGTGGGTTTTAGAGATGTAACCTCTGCAATGAAGACTGAAAACGGAAACTTTCTCCTTGCCGAGTCTAAAGTAGGCTTTTCTCCTGGGGGTTCTTAATGGTGTCTTGTTCGTTCTCTAATGGAAAGCTTTTACTTTTGTTGCTGCAGGAAACACTCTATATTAGATATCCATACAGAACTGAACAGAAGAGTCTATGAATGGAATCAGACTGTTGACCCAAGTCAACAGTACTCACTTCTGCTCCAGCACACACTGAGGAAGAAACTTTTTCTCTTTCCCGCTTAACCGCTGTTGGAAAAGACATGTCTGAAGCGGCTGACAAGAAACACTGTGATCCAGACAGTTTCGCACATCCTTTCACTTCATGCCTTGTTGTTACATGTGTATCTAAAGTGCCTATTGCATCCGAAGCATTTTGGTGTGTTAAGGCACAAGGTTTTGTATTTTTATACAGAAGGCTCTGAAAGCTGGGATGAGAATGGCAGCTATTGTATAGCACAGCAACAGGTAAACAGGGTGGAAAGAGCTCTAATTTGCAGAGCTGTTGGGTTTTCCAGGGTTTTGTAGTTCTGTTGTTTCTTTGGTTGTGGGTTCTTCTGTTGATGCTTAAAACACATACAAACCAGTGAAATTCACTGGGTACTTTCCCCAGCACCTTCCGGAGACTGCAACAAAAGAGATAGATGGTCATTTAAATGATTTGTATTCCATCCACCTGCTGCATTTAAAGTTGTGATTCACCCAGAACACTGTGTCGTCAGTACTGGCCACAGCACACGAGGGTTATGTGTTAATAAATGAGACAGTCTGCCGTGGTTTGGGCTGTGTTTTCCACTGATGCAAACATAAGTCTACATGTGGCAGCACTTGACAGTCATCTGCCACACAGTGAAATGGATGTGGAATTTTGGCAGATATTTTGTGGAACCTGAAACTTGATTCATACTTACTGCATCAGGCCTAGTTGTAAAAATACAACGAATATTTGAACCTAAAGGTCGTGTAGCAGCCACTGGCTCTTAAGACTGGATTAAATTAAACACCTCACCCTCACTACATTTGCTTATGAAAAAGGATATGTGTTTATTGAATTTTTTTCTTCTTTATTATTTTTTTTTATTCCCCCAATTGCCCTTGTTATTCTGAAAAAGACATGAGTGAAAATTTTCTTAAATACAGAAATTTTTCTCCAGTGGAGCAGATGCCAGGCATCAAGATTTCCATGTAAGCAGAAGGGAAAGGGGTATTTGTTAGTACAAAGTATGTTAGTTCATTGAGCAAATATACTGCAAAAAGATGTTGTGCTAGCGTACCTGCATTTGATTTGAACAAAGAGAGATGTGCTTACATATGTAACATCACTAGCAATGCTTTTCAGTGTAGACCAAGCCTAACAGGCACCAAGCCTGTTGATACTCAGCATTGTATACTGTCAGTATATGTTAGGATACTGAGAATCATTAGGAAGGCTTGGCCAGTAAACTTACTTTAGTAGCAGTGACTTGTTTTATTCCTCGTTATTACATTGTACTTGGGTATTAGCTTGACATCATTTCTATTAACTTTCTTTAAAAAAAAAACCCAAAACAACAACAACAAAAAACAAAAACAAACAACAACAAAAAACCACCAGTCTTCTGAAGTTTCATTTGGGGGAAAAAAAACAAATGAGTTTTCAAGTAGCTTCAATAGTTGAAAGGAAAAATTGTTTTTGTTTGGCAAAGAATAGAGATTGAAGTCTAAAAAGTGCTCCTGAGTCCTTCCTTGTTACGTGATGCAGACTGAGTCTTCCTGGCTTAAGAAGTTGCTAAGCTGCTGTTTGCTGAGGATTGTTAAGAGCATATCAAGAGGAGAAACTCGCTGAACCGAGATCTTATAGTCTTTAACCATATAAAATATTAAAAATATATTTATTTATGTTAATGTACCATTGTGTATAATACATAAAATATATTTTATATCATTGTAAGTTTTCACTCACTATCTTGTTTTTAAATTTATATTCAGTTTTATTTGCATGTTCACTCTAAGAAGTTCAATACACAGATGTGATGAGAAGAAATTTTTGCCCAATTTAGAAAAATAATTCACCTATATTGCAAGCTTATGCATTCCATACTTTTTTCTTTCCACTTCATAAGCTACATTGTCTTCTTTAATGAAAGTATATGAAGACTTTCTAGTAGCTTTGAAGTAGGAAATGTAACCCAAATTTTTCTGTTAAACTAGGAGTACTTGTGTTATTTGTGTTACTGTAATTTTGTGCAGGCACAGGCATAATAGAAAATAAGTTTTTGCAGATTCAGGCATCTTCTAAAAGTTTTTTCTCTATGAGCATTAAAAATACTAAATTGAATTTCATGCTGTGGTGTGGATGTAAATGCATCATAGTGGGTGGGGAGAGGGAGCAGGTCTTCCTCTAATTTTACTGTTTTCTATGAAAGGACCTACTGAACTGGTCTTTTGCATAAACTAGTGCCATGTTGCTTCTGGCTCTAAAAATACTTTGTGTCTTAAAATAATGTTCATCTGTATTCTACATGCTCAAGTAGAGAACTGCATTGCATCAACAGAAAGGTCTGTATTATATGTGATAGGTTAAAAAAAAGCATTCATTTCTAACCCTGAATATTTAATAACTATCTTACAATAAAACACAGTTGTAATTTCAGAACTCTACCTTGCTCACGTTTCATGGGGCAAGAGAAGGATTAGAAAATGATGGATATGTAGTCTTACCAGTTACTTCCTGTAGTGGCTGATAGATGAAGCAAACAGTATGAAACAAATATGTTTTCTGTGGTTGTAAAAATATTATGCGATTCCTAGTTATCATGTATATATCTATGTGATGTTAATAGATGGGATTTCTTTCACAAATTGACTTCACTTTCTTCCATTTCCCTTACTAGCTTTTGAATGTGATGAGCACTTCTGCTGCCGTATAGACAACCAAGAGCAGGGAGAGTGGAACCAAGAGGAGGCAGAGAGATGAGGGAAAGAAATATGGACATTTTCAGCGGGAACAAGAAGGGAAATTGTAAGGAGAGCTGAGAGAAGAAGTAGAGAAGAGATAGAGGAGAAAGCATCAATATTTGGAAGGAGAAAGAAAAGGGAGAAAGAAAGTAAGAATTATAGTAGCTATCCTTAAAGGATTTAATGATGTGGGGTTTTGTGGGTTGGTTGATTTGGGGTTTTTTGAGTGATGCTAAATACAACTATTTACTCAAAATATTATCTCTAGGATATCTTCTGTTTCTGATAGTTTTGTGACAATGTAGGTTTGGTCCGAGCGTTTTGAAGTGTATATATTTTTCCCCTTAATACATGATACAGTAAGTAAAGTTCACATCCCCTTCCATAAGAAATGATGTAGAAACATGGCTTTGAAAACTCTGGCAGCTCCTGTAAGTGGGAAGATATCACAGCCCTGCAGTGACCAGAGACTTGTGGGCACATGTCATGGATTGTGTAGCATTTGTGGATCTTGGAGACTGATTTTTCTACACCGATGTCTTGACCCTCAGTAGATTCTTAAACTGTAGTAGTGCCCATTTGGTAATTGTTAATCTAAGCAGCATTAATTGCCTGGACGCTTCTTTTGAGAGTGGTGTGGGTGGGTTGATCCCCTGTACTTGCTGCACAGTGGGACATTGCACTCAAGTCAGTATTTATTAACAAGCAAGAATTTGGGGATCCCAGTTGTCTATCACTTGTGTCCTTCTGTACACGATATTCTTTCTGTACTGTGCACCTAAAATTGGAGTCTGTAAAGTGATTGGGTTGCATCAAGTTGTACATGTATTGCAGATATTGATGAATGACACCAAACTTGCATTCAGTGGCCAAAAGAGAAGGGGAAAAGAAGTAATTCTGGAGCCATGAGTTTAGGGTGTTAGCACAGGAACATAAGTGGTGAAATTCATGGTCACTGACTGCCAGAATATCTAGTGTTCAGAACCTGCTGTTGAACAAAATCAAACAAGCCCCTCCTCCGCTCCTGCATCATCAGTGCTTGGAACAGGGCTCTCAGACTGTGCTCCATGGCCCTGACTTTCAGTTTTGCTTCCTGAGAGCTGAAATAGTCCCTTGCTGTGCTTCTGCATGTGCTGTATCCTTGGAAGAGAGCAAAGAGAACTGGCAGAGTACAGATCACAGAATCACAGAATGTCAGGGGTTGGAAGGGACCTGGAAAGCTCATCCAGTGCAATCCCCCACCGGAGCAGGAACACCCAGATGAGGTTACACAGGAAGGTGTCCAGGCGGGTTTGAATGGCTGCACAGAAGGAGACTCCACAACCTCCCTGTGCAGCCTGGGCCAGGCTCTGCCACCCTCACCATGAACAAGTTTCTTCTCATCTTTAAGTGGAACCTCCTGTGTTCCAGTTTGCACCCATTGCCCCTTGTCCTATCACTGGTTGTCACCGAGAAGAGCCTGGCTCCATCCTCCTGACACTGCCCCTTTCCATATTGATCCCCAGGAATGAGGTCACCCCTCAGTCTCTTCTTCTCCAAGCTCCAGAGCCCCAGCTCCCTCAGCCTTTCCTCACACGGGAGATGCTCCACTCCCTTCAGCATCTTGGTGGCTGCGCTGGACTCTCTGCAGCAGTTCCCTGTCCTTCTGGAACTGAGGGGCCCAATGCGTTTCACCTCCTCCTCCCTCCACCTTCTGCCCACACTGACTGCAGAGCGCGGTTCCTCGGCTCGGGGAACGGGAGGAGGTTCCCGACCCTGCGACCGAGCGCTGGGACAAGCGGCCCGGGCAGGGCCAGGGGCGAAGCGCGGCCGCTTTCCCTGGGAGCCCGCCCGCCCCGGGGCCTCGCCCCGCGGACCTGCCCCGGTTCCCCGAGCCGATCCCGCGTTGTCCCGCTTCCCGCCCCGCTGCCGGAGCTACCGCCGCCCTCCCGCTGGCCTCGGCGGGGCGCACGGAGCCCCGGAAGGGAACACTCGGCCCGCCCCGCCGGTCCCGGCCGGGAAACAAAGCGGGCAGCGCTTGCGGGAGCTGGAGTCGGGGTGAGAGGTAAGAAAGGAACGGCTGGGAGGGAACGTAGGAAGGTTCCAGCTCTCAAGTTCAGAGCCTCCATCGCGATCTTTCCGTTCGATATCGTGCAGCTGCCTCCGGGCTGCCCGCAGCTGAACCCTCCGCTTGCTCGTGGGGCTATGGGCTGACCCTCGGCGTTCCGTTGTGCTCCGTGGGTTTGCATTATTCTTAAATCTTTTTGCCTGGCAGTACCCCAAGCAATAAAACTCTAAAGGAAAAAAATAGTAATTTGGTAATCCTCATTGCTTATTGTATGTGATGTTCCTTATCTAAGGGTATATTGTGAAACATAAAAAAGAGATGCTGATCCATCACTTTTTGTTGTGTTCATGTTCTGCCTGTTAATGTCCTTCCAGCTCTAGCTGTAAATGTCAGTGTGAGCCATGGCAAACCTGGGAAGCTGGTAGGTCCCAAGTGTGTAACTGCTGGGGATTTAGCCGCATGTTGTTTTACTGGAATAGGAATTGTTTGCTTATTTGCTTTCTTCGCTTCAGGACACTGTTTTTTACCATGATGTTCTATAAATAGCCTGTAAAATGCATGGTGTGGTAAAGGGTTCTAAGCAGTAAGCAGAGCACTGGACGAGCAGGTGTGAGCCAGCAACATTCCTTTCATTGTAGGGCTGGGAAGAGAGGTGACAGATAGCTCAGAAATGCAGCACCAGCAGGAAATCTTTGGAGTGAAAAAAAAGCTTGTCAAGAATGACAGCAACACAGACTTGAAAACCGTTTTAAAGAGAGATGGAGGAGTTTGTGCTGGATCTTGCTTCAGCTTGTTTTCCTGATGAAATGACTACATAGACCTGGTGTAAACGCAGCTTACCCTTGTTCTCTTAAAGCAGTGACTTTTTTTTAAAGTCATTTAGTTGAAATCATAGGCTCTAAATTCTGAATTGTCATAATTCAGTTTGAACCTGGATTATATAGGCTTGTTAATTTAGGCAGGAGTCAGCTTAAGTTCTTCTGCTAGATATAGTTGATTAAAGCATCTAGATAGGATTTTAAAGTAGCTTTTAGCTAAATGAATTTGAAGTCTGATTTACTGTGAAGTGATATAATTTCTGTGTTTAGATAACTGACTGAGGTCTGAACTTTTTTGATAGCAGTCTCAGAGGGTGTCACAACACATGGGATTTCATGTAAGTAGAGAAGGAATGTGAAGAACAACTACTGAGCTATGGGTTGTTCAGAGCTTCTGCCAAGTTTGGCTTTAGTTGTAGTCTTGTGTTTGGAGAAGTAAGGAAGTTTCAAATGTATTTAAAAGGAAACTCTTCTTCTGCAGAGAATTCAGGTCTTCCGAAGAGCTGTTGGATGAAATCGTATTACAAGGATTATGGTATTGAAGTTTCAGGTGTTACTAGCGTTGGCTTTGTGCTTGCAGGCACAGAGACTGTGGGTTCCAGCAGCATGGAGGATGATGTCAGCATGGAATATGATGTCAGCGTGGAGCATGACGTCAGCATGGAGCATGATGTCAGCTTGAGGTTCCGTCAGCAGCTTCTGCTCGTTGATGAAAATCTGGTGGCTGAAGATGTAGCAGCTTTAAAATTTCTCTGTGCTGACATGCTGCCCTTCAGAAAACTAGAAAGTGTGAAGTCAGCAGTGGACATCTTTCAGCTTCTCATGGCTAAAGAATATCTGAATGAGGAAAATACTTTCCTACTAGCTGAACTCTTATACAGAATAAAATGTCACTCCTTGCTCAAGAAACTTGGTTATACCAAGGAGAAAGTGCAAGAATGTCTTCATGAGAAGGGAAGAGTGTCTCCGTACAGGTAAGCTTGCACTGGGACTCTGTTCTCTCCATTACTGCCATCTAATCCATTCTGTTTCCCTTCCCATTTTTAAACTCTCAGATCACTTTTAGTTTGTACACTGTCTTTTGTTCTGCTTTTATGTCACTGGCTCTCTGTTACAGGCAGATGCTGTATGAATTGTCAGAGAACATCACCAGTGAGATGTTGAAGGATATCGTATTCCTCCTGCAAAGCCATCTTCCAAAGCGACAGATGACTCTTGTATGTGAGGAGAGAGCCAAATGTGTACATGGTTGGGAAGGGAAGAAGACAGGAGGGCGGGACTAGAAGGAAAAGTGTGAAGAGAAAAATATTTGGCAGCATAGGATATAATCTGCAACTGGGCTGGCCAGTACTGATAGGAATAGCGAGGAGGAAACTGTTGACATGTAAGCGTGAAATTTGGTGCTTTGTGCCGAGGTCAGTCACAGCCTTGCATTAGATCATCCAATCTTTGCCCTGTTTGAGCCATGTGAAAGGAGATTCGTGTCGATGTGTCATTGGTACAGTTTCAGAGTCATAAAGCCTTCTCAGAGCCAAGAGTCATTAATATAGTTTGGGTGAATCCGTTTAAACAAGACCACACCAAATAATAACGCAACCAATAGCTTTCCGTGGAGCAACATTTCCACCTCCCACAGTGATGTAAAATTGACTGTTTGGACCTTGTTAGTAGGAAGCAAACCAGATAATAATGTGATTGTGTGGGTCAGGCAGGGCTGAGGCAGGTGTTCAGTTCTAAGGAACAATAACTATTTTACTCTCTCCTTTTGGCTGACAGTCTGCCCTGGAATTGCTGCTTTTATTGGAAAAACAGGGCCTTCTAACTGAAAACAATGTACAGATGCTGGAGGAAGTTTGTATGAATGTTTCACCTGATCTCCTGGAAATGGTGAACTGCTACAAAAGGGCAAAAGGTGAGAAACCCAGAGTCAAGGAGCAGGTCTGTAAATGTGCACTCCAACAGGGCATTTGCATGCTAGTAAACTGGTGAGGCAAACCCTGTGTGCATGTGTGCACATTATCAGGGGTTGTACTGCAGTTTGTAATATTCCTTCATTTAATGTCCTGCGGAGTGACTATAAGCATACTGGGAAAAAAAGTCCTATTTCTATTTATTTAAGCACTGGGAAACAAGTTCTGGGAAGTACAAAGCTACGTCTTTCCAGTAGGTGCAAGGGCATTCAGCATTTCATGGGTTCCATTCCTCCGTGCTTTCTGAGCATGTTTCAAAGTTGCTTTCTATTTTAATAGATCTGTCAGTAAGTGTTATATAGCTCCACATTTGCCTAATGCCCAGATTCATACTGGTTTAACTAAAAGGCACTTGGCTTCTCTCTTTTTGGCTCTTTCTGCTCTTAGTGTCGCTGCCTCAGCAGGAGAATGCTCTGCCAGTCAAGGAATCTTTCCTGTCTTGCACTGGAGGCACGAGAGTATTCGCTTCCCCACAGGTACACTGGAGCACACTGGGGTTTAGTGGGCTGGGGGGTTTCTGGGTTTTCTTGCCTTTGTTTTGAAACTGTGCTGGCTGCAAAACACAGAGGGAAACAACTCCACGTTTCTCTCTTTCTGGAACTGGCTTAGAAAAAGTTTCAGGACATGTTGAAATTCAAAGCAGTAAGGGTTAGTGTGCAAAGACCTTGTGAGAAAGATAAAAGAAGGCAAGAGGTTTTAGGAAGCTATTGGAGGCACATAACAATCTTCCTCAATAAACTAGAGGTCTTGGTAGAGCAGAAAAGATCCCTTTTGTGAGATCCCTTCTTGGAAACCTTATGTATAGTCTTTAACCTTGTACAGCAGGCTAAACACTGAATCCTCCCTCCAGTTTTTTTCCTTCTGACTGCTGCAGCAAAAGTACGTCTTAGTGCTGTGGAAGGAGCTTGGAGTGCTGCCTTTGTTTTGTTCTACTAAAATGCACAAAAGCAGGTGTTTGCTCTCTCTAGTGAGCACAAAGCAACTGGAGTTTTCTAAGAGACGGTATTTGAAGTTTTGGTGACTTCAGTTTTTAAAATGTTCTTCTTAGGAGCGAGAGGTAGCTTTTAAGTCTTAAAAAAACTGGTAGCGTGGCAGGTTTATGCGCTTCTGAGATCTCTTTTCTGCTTGCATCCCTTTCCAGTGGATCAGGATGAACCACCTGCTCCAGGTATTCATCACTACTCTCAAAAAACCCCAACTCTGATGTCTAACAGTCCTACAGTTTCACTCTGAACCCTCTGCCCCTCTGAAGTTAAAATGTGGTTGTGACATCGGAAGCAGCTGGTGATTTCTATCCCCTCATCAATTCAGATTGCAGAGTTTGGCTGCTGAACCCTTCCTTTTGAGTACAGATAACCAGCCCAGCTGCTAAACCTTTCCTCTGCAGTTTGATAGAGTGGTGACAGTGTACTTGAGGCTTCACCCGTGCCTTTTTGCACAGGGAGGCACCATTAAGTTCCACATTTGCAAAAGTAACCCACAGTCCTAGGTGCCGGATGCCAATTTTGAGACACATTAAGAGACATATTATAAGTTGAATAAGTTTATGGAGGCTGTAAGCTTTTTCCTCTCCTTTCTACAGAAGATGGCAAGCTACAAAATGGATGGACCACACAGAGGATTTTGTCTTATTATTAACAATGTTAACTTCGGTACATCTCTTCAGGAGAGGAAGGGTTCTTGCAAAGATGCTGGTAAGTCACTAAAGTGAGATTTTTTGAGGATTAGTCTCTGTTTTCCCCGTGTGATTTGATGGCCTAGCATTGCTTTATATTTTATTGTCTATACTTTAGTTAGTTAATATTCTTAAAGAGATATGTGCTAAATTATGTTATTTATGTATCTGAGGGGAGGAAGAGTTAAAGGGTGAGTAACCATTGAGTTTCTGATGCAGTTGGATCATTTTTGAATCATTTTAAGAATCCCTTTTTACTTAGCTTTTATTTATGGCTATAATGAAGAACTAAAACTAAACTGAACCATCATTCTACATAATATAATGCAAAATTCCATAATCAAGCAGCTCTGTGCCTACTTATTTTATTCTGTTCATTCAACTTATCTCTTGTGTATAAAAATCTAATAGTTAAAAATGCAACTGGAAAACAGTGATGTGAGGAGGGTTTTGAAACTATGAGGGTTCCTCATATTTTCACATGTAATTTGTGAGTTCACTTAATATGTCATTATACATTGTAAAATGATTGTATTTTGTGAAACTTGTCTAGAAAAATCCAGAAACACCGTGTTTCAGCTGATGCCATGTTTTTGTATTCCAGTGAACCTTTAGTTGGTACTTCTATAAGGGTGAATCTGCAGAAATGTCAGGGTGGAAGGTCTTTCCCAGTTCAGATTATCTTGCATGGTGACTTCATAAAATTGTTTTCTGCTGCCTCAATTTTTTCTTTTCTCTTAATTACAGAGGAACTGGAGCGAGTATTCACATGGCTTGGTCTGGATGTGAGGATTTACCAAGATCAGACGTCTTGGCAAATTAAAGAGCTCCTGCAAACTTGGCAGGATTTGCCCGATCACAAAGACAGGGACTGTTTTATATGTTGTATTCTCTCTCATGGAGAGTCAGGAGCAATCTATGGGAAAGATGAGGAGCTTATCTCAATCCGCACAATCATGTCGCACTTCACTGCCAAACAATGTCCACAGCTGGCTGAAAAACCCAAACTCTTCTTTATCCAAGCATGCCAGGGTAAAGCGATCCAGTGTCCTGTCTACGTTGAAGCTGATGCACAAATTCCTGCCTTGTCCCCCATGCAACAGAACGTTTCTCCTTCTGAAAGTATTCCTGAAGAGGCTGATTTCCTCCTAGGCATGGCCACAATTGATGGATATGTCTCTTTCCGGCACATTCAGCAGGGTACTTGGTATATTCAGGCCTTGTGCAGCAAGGTGCAGCTGTTGGTACCACGGTAAATAGTTGGCTTAGCTCTTCCATGAAAAAATGGGAGGAACTCCCCCACCGCCTTTTTTTTTTTTCCTCCAAAGGCAAATTCACTAACCCGTGTTCTGAGGTGGACAAAATCAGTTAAGCCGATGATTTGTTTGCTTGCCACTGATAAATTTACATTAACACTGTTAGTACCATAGAGATAATCTGGACAATATGAAGTTTATTGCAAAAAACCTCAAAACCTCTCATCTATATTCTTTAAGGTAGAACCACCTGTTTGAGTGCTTTTAGGTAAAAATATTTTATTCCGTTACTTTACCGGTTGAATCAAGCAAAGAGGAGTAAGAAAAGGTCTTTCATTTTTATACGACTCAAATAAGAATAAAAGAGGAGAAATTTGGAGAAGATGTGTTTTCTTTTTTGTGTTTTAAATGTTTATATTGTGTCTTCTAGATGATCTGGGAGGTGTTAAATAGGGTGCTATCTGCTCATTAATGAGTCATTTTTTAATTTTTGCTCTCCTTGTGGCTCTAGGGGTGAAGATATTTTGTCAATTCTTACAGAAGTTAATGAAGATGTGGGCAGACGTGTGGACCACTGGGGAACAAAGAAGCAGATGCCCCAACCGGCGTACACCTTAAGAAGGAAACTGATATTCCCAATACCAAGAGACCCTCCTCCTTCACATCAACATCGAGGCTTTTGAAATGCATCCTTTTACCAGCACATTTCATTGAAATGCAGTTTACCGCACTACCTGTTTCAAGGCAGTTACCCAGAACCCTGAGGAGCTTTTAAGGAGCTTTTAATTTCAGGGCAAGACCTCAAACAGTTGGGTTTTTTTGCCAAACAAACTGTGAAAACAGAGGGGACACAATGAAAACAATCCACATACCAGCTGTTTACATCATCTATACATTCGGAGTTATCAGCGTTAGGAGAACCATGTCATGTTAAATGTTTTTGTACTTCCCCAGACTGCAGATAGAAAAGTTTTTCTGATAGCATAAAGGCTGCGTGGAGCCTTCCATATCTAAACCAGGACTGGTAATGGTCTGGTTTAGGCTCATCATGCTTTATTTTGCAGGCTAACGATTTAAAATCCTGCCTCTAAATCCACTAGCTGTGTTCATAGAGAAAGATGAAGGTGGGAATGAAGAGGAGAAAGCTGAAGTAGTAAGTGGAAAAGGGTTTAATCCATCCCTAATTGAAATTACATTTAATTTAATGGAGAAGGAGTTAACTATTGAAATCAGTAATTTGTTCCACAATGCACACTGATACCTCCTAATGGCTAACACAAACCTCATGTAGCATGAGATCTTTCCAAACCTGAGTAAAGCTAAAATGCTGTGTAATATTCCATCTGTGAAACGTCATTTCCCCTTCACTTCTGGAAAGAAGAGTTAGGGTAGAAGATTTTCACGCTATGAAATAGGCATCCAGCAGTGTATCTGCATAGGTTTATCAGATCAATTCACTTCATTAAGCATTAAATTTTCTGATTTGTTTCTTGTTTTAAGATCTAAAGTGCAGCTGTATGGGAAGCAAGGCTCCTCATTGATTAAGCTTCTAACAGAGCATTTTGTGAGTTAACTGAAATAATGACATGCTTGGTTGTTATGAGCATTTACTATGTATGTCTGTGTCCTTCCTGTTTGTTACGGCATTAAATTTATACTTCTTTTTAGGAGCTTGGTGAGATAAAAATGATGTACTGGTGTGAGGCTGATCCTTGTTTGTGCCTGACCCCTGCACTTTGTTGGGCTGCACGAGTCAGTGGGGTTTCAACCGCCTCAGGGTTGAAGCTGAAGTGAAACCGTTTATTTCAGCAAAACACTGATTGTTATATATGATTAATAGCCATAAGTTAGGGCGCAGGTTTGAACGAGTACTGTCTGGTGCTGCTGGACGCAATTTGTAGCTCACGCTATCTCGGATTTTTGGGAAGGGGGGTTTGCATCATACAGGGCACTGAAATGCTGCCAGTTTGCCAGAACAGAATGGCCACTTTTTATCGTGATGAACTGATGTGTGACCCATCACATTTTGAATCTTCTGAGTTAGTGTGGCTGCCACACTCGGAGTCACATTTGTGCCACAGATAAAAAAATGGTTTGTCTGTTAGTAGAATATATAACATTTGTAATAGAATAATGAAGTTCCTGGCTCGCAATTACTGTTCAGACTTGGTGGACTCTTGTTTTGTATATTTAGATAACAATTGAATTTTTATCAATATGGAGTAAACACTGGCAATAATTTTGACTTTGTGGGATCTTGTTTTCATTTTTGATAAAGAACATAATGATGTCAGCTTGCTTTCTCTGTGGAGAAGTTAAATCGTAGGTAGATTAAGACAGTCAGGAGAGTCTAAATGACTTTTGGCTTGAGTTCCCCGGGTAGAAGGATCCACGCTTGAGAAGCGTAACAGTTGGTAAAATCTCCCTTGTTCGTAATAAGGTTTGTTCAAACACAGTTTACACTGCTATGCATGCTGTTCACTGTGAATATTTTGCTCACGTGTGTTGTGGGTTGTGTTTTCATGGCTGTCCGCTGTAACACATGGGTTCACACAGTGGTCATCTGGCAGCACAAGCCCAAAGGTTTAGCACTAGAACCCACCTGCCCTTCAGCAAGGGTTTGGGACATTTCTGCATGCTCTCCTGCGGCGTATTGTAAGAGAGCAGTTTGAAAGTCTTGGGGGAGAGTGCATGGGTTTCATACAACGTAGATATTCGCCGCTCTTTGCTGTACACTTACACTGAAACTCTATAGTCATGCAGAGCTGTGCCAGAAAGAAATCAGCCTAAAACAAGCAAACAAAAAAAAAAAAGATGGTGGTTTTCCGTTTAGGCTTTCCGATGACATCCAGAAGGATGTGATATGCACGTGTGCATGCTCTCCACCTACAGGATTGAAGAAGGGTTGCGATTTCTTTGGACAGATTTAAGTGGAATTAGTGTAAAAAGAGCCCCTTGGGAAAGTCGGTATCTTGGGAAGATCACGATCTTGGAGCAGGATTTTTGAGATCTGCAGGTCTATAGTGTCCCGTCCCTCGTGACAGTCCATTTTAGTGCGGGAGCTGTGTACGTATCCTGCCTTGTGCCAGCAGAGGCCACAGTCACTGCAGCTGCTGAGTCATCAGTAACCTTGGGATTATTTTCACTTCCTCAAGCCCACGCGTTCTAGGAGAGAGGAATTTTTGGCGGACTGCTGTGCAAGGAATGGATTGGGTCAGTGGGACAGTTGTAGAGGAAGCTGGAGGGACAAAACCAGGGTGCGGCGGAGCAGAGGGAGACTGAAGAGACTCTAAGTTAACGAAAGGACGGGAACATCTTGGAGAAGGGCGGGAGAGGAAGAAATGAGAAGTGAAACAGTAAAAACAAAGAGGAAGAACAGTGCCAGGAGGGCTGGTCTTGAAACTGCTGCATGCTGGGAAAAGCCTCTGTCTGGAAAGCGCCAACCTGGGCTTGGGCTTGTCCAGAAATGTTTGTCACACGGAGCTGATCACAGAACGCCTCTTTCCAACTGCAGCTGGAGTCCTGGTTCGGGCAAGACACAGAGGAACTGATGCAGGGAGAGGGACGCTGAGGCATGGGATGACCTGGAGATAGAACTCCTTTGGGCCTGGAGATCAGACGGTGCTCGTGGTTTCCCTCTGCGCTGCTCCCAGCCGCTGGGCTAACAGAACAGCTCGTGCCACTGAGGTAAGTCAGACACGTTTTCCAAACTGTTACTAACACGTGCCTTTTGGAAGGAAATTGCATGCCTCACGCTATGGAAGGGTATGTTATAATTTTTGAGTTTATAAAGATAGATAGGTTAAAATAAATGAATGAGGGTTTTGTTTGTTTGTTTGTTTGTTTCAAAATCGTAACAAATTTCGGCTCTCCTAACTCTCTCTCTTCACAATGCTGGCTTCATGAGCTTCAGAGAGTCTGGGAGCTGTGCTGGTTGCTGATCAGGTATTTCCCGCTGCAAGGAAGATACTGGTGACCAGCAGATCATACTGGGAACCTTACCATTGAAGGCAGAGTTCTAGACTTCAAAGAGGGCAAAACTGCCGAAAATTAGTTATTGCTTAAATTCTCTCATAAATTGGGAAGTATATTATGTAGATAATTTTAAAGGAATGTCTAACCTGTCAGTTCCCTGGATTCACAAAGTACTGCCTCTGAATTTGGTGCTGAAGGTTGACTTTTTTTTAATTTAGGAAATAATCTTCCGCGAAAGTGCGTGTTAAAAATAGACTAGGGCAAGTTGGAGACGGACTTCAGAGAAAAGAAGTAACTCGTGGCGAATCTGGTGACACAGCAGGACAACGGGACGGAGGTATTTTGAAATGGGAAGATATAATATAATTGATTCACCCTTTCCTCGCTGTCTTGTAATTTGGATTTATGTATGGGAGCAAACATAGGGTGTGCTAGAAAGTCCTAGCTATGCTGCTTAGTGTCCCCCCTTAAAAGCAAAACCTGGTTACTTTTGTGGCTTGTTTACCAACTTTTCTCACAAGCGCTAAGTAATTTCCTGAAACTAGAATCAAGCAGGTGGAGTAGGGAACTGCTGCATAGTGACCACAGCTTTATTACTTAGTTATAACTTACTTTTTGTAAGTCACATGACAATCTAGACCAGAGTACAAAAGAAGTACTTTTCCTGGAACTTTTTTCAATAGCATGGCTGTCTCATTTTCAGAGTCGTTCCAGCAGTCCTCCAGCCTGTCCTCCCATGTAAGTGATGTAAAATAATAGTTATTATTATTATTATTAAACAGTTTGCTTATCAGTTGTGTCTTTAATTCAATAAGGTGGAAAAAAAGACAGAAGCAGTTAAACACAGTTTTATTGTGCTCCCTGTATTTACAGACAGGCTTAAAGGTGTGTAGGTGGCACATCTGTTCTAATTCCAATAATTTTGTGGATTTGACACTTACGGCCTTTGAGAAATCAAAACAAAAATTTTCTTTACCATATTTACTTTTAGAAGCACATGCCTGGTACCTTAAACAAAAGGCATGATTTATGGGAGAGAGGAGATAACTCCATAACTAGTTAACAAGAAATATTCTTCTCTGTCCTGTGTGGATATAAAAATATACAGTCAGATCAGAGATCATTGACTCGTGAGGTTAAACATGTATGAGTCATTCAGATACTAGTGGTTTTGTGGTGACATGAGCGGAACAGTCTGGATTCTAGTCTGTTTAAAAGTTCAGTGTGAATGGATTTAAAGAAAATCGTATTTGGGGACAGAGCATGAATCATATATGCTGTATCACAACACATATTTTGCTGTTTTACCAATTTATTTGCTAGTCAAAGGTTCAAGATTCAGTTGCATGTTCACTCCTGCTAACTAACAGAATACTGACCCAGGGCACGCCACAAAAACCTTCTTTGCTGTAATGTGCTTCTTGGAGGAGAGTAGAGGTTTTATTTATTTTAATCTTTACAGTAGTACTGATACCATTAGCTGGGCTACCATGGAATTATTAGCCCTGGCATTGACACACTTGCAGTAGTAGTAACATTCAAATGGATTGCCTAATATTCCAGTAGTGTAGGAGTAGGAAGTCTTGATTTGCTGTTGTCGACTTTTCTCTCTCACAGTGGGTTCAGCGGAACAAGAGGCTCCACGGAATGTGTTTTTATAGAGTTTCTCTTCATGGCTCCTTAGGTGTCTTAGATCTAAGGGCAGAGAGAATAAAGCGGCACATGGTTCTCTTACCAGAGAGGCAGGTGCTCTGGGTGCCAGGCTGAGATAGCCTCAAGGCTTGCACTTGGGATTTTCTAACTTGTGCTCAAAAGTTGGACCTGTGGGCCAAGTTTTGTATTTCTAAAGCTGCTAGAGGAAGTGGCGGAGAAGGGATGCGCAATGAAACAGGACTAGTTGGACAAGAATTCTGCTGGCCTTTTTAAAAGGGTTGATGTGATCTGTATTTGAGTTAGATAATACAAATTGAATGAGAGCTGGGAGTACACTTGGGGTTATTTTACCCATCTTCATCTACCTTTTATCATCACATCATTGCACGAGTGTTACTGACAAATGAAACCAACTTCTGTTTGTGTTTAGGTCCAAATCCTGATGTGAAATGGATACAGACATCCACAAACTCCTTTTTGACATTTCTGAGGCTTTGGTCCCAGATGAACTGGAGGCTCTCAAGTTCCTCAGCCTAGACTACATTCCTAGGAGGAAGCTGGAAGCCATTCGGGAGCCCAAGGCCTTTTTCGAGGTGCTGCAGGAGAAGGGGCTGCTGGAGGCGGGGAACCTCTCCTTTCTCAGGGAACTGCTCTACCACATCCACCGCATGGACCTGCTGGCTGCCCAGCTGGGCTGCAGCCGCGAGGAGATGGACAGAGAGCTCCGCATCCTGGGCAGGGCACAGGTGTCACCGTACAGGTGAGCACTGTGCATGCAAAATGTGCTCCGTTCTGTTGGGCACTTTGTTTTCTGCCTGTACTGCTGTCTGATGAATACCCCAGCACAATTGTGTTTATTACGGTGTGACCGCCTGCTGTTGTGAGGTTTGCGTTTCGCGGTTCAAATGTGTAATTGCGGTGTTTACTTCTCATAGCTTTATCTGAATCAGTCTTCTCTATTCTTTATTGCCAGGCAACTGCTATATGGAATTGCAGAGGACTTGACTGCAGACGATGTCACATGCATGAAGTTCCTGCTCCAAGAACAAATACCAAAGAACAAGCTCCAGGAGAACGCTGTACGCAAAGTGATCTTGATACGTTTCTTGCACAGCTACTTCAGTGTCTGCTAGTTCTTGTGAGAAGGGAGGAGAGAGAAAGCAGTCTGCCCCCACTAAAATGCATTGTGGAAAGAATTGTGATGTTAGCTGGGAACTGCTTGTGAGAGAATGCACCTTTTTTTTCCTCTTCGTATCTTCTCTCTGTCCTGCTCTCCTGTTCCTACTTTACCTCTACTACTCATCTCGCTAATATTTTTTTTTCTTGCAAAATCCATCATGCTCTTCCTTTTGCATTTGGAAGACATTTGTACATACACTGTATCTAGGAAGAGTGATGTTTGCTGGAGGAAAAGCATCATTTTGGAGACAGAAAATTGAGTTCTATTGTGAGTTCAACCACAAGTTTTTGTGTGCCATTTGGTACGTTGTCTTTTTTGTTGTAACTTGGGGTAACAGCGTTTTATTAACTCCCCCCCAAAAGTATTCAGAGGTTTGATGAGCTAGTTTAGTACGTGTTTTGTAAATAATGAACAGTGTTATAAAAATGCTTGGTGTTATTAAGAAGCTTCCTACTTGTATTGTGGCACCTAGCAGGTTTACCTGCAACTTGGTGGAGCTTTAAAAAACAAAATTAGCCCTGAACACCTTTTCTGTAATAGAAAATGGCACAGCTAAATGCTTAACAGCACTTCATCTGAACACAGAGGCACAACAGATGCCACGTCGCTACCCACATCAGTGCTTTGCACTGCTGAAACGAAGCGGGATAACCCCACCACAGGCAAGTTCTAATGATCCTGTCAACCTTAGAGATCTGTTTCTTCAGTTGCGTTGCATCCTGACCCTTCTTTTTAGTGAGATTTGGAGGAAAAAGAAATTGGTCTTCAGCTGGTCGGTCTCTGGGAATGAGGGTGTTGTCCAGAAGTGCCCGATACTGCAGTCATTGAAGGTCACTGTTATGTGGTTTTGTTTTACCAGTCCTTGTTGAAGGTCTTACTGGAAATGGAAAAAAAAGGGATAATTAAAGAAGATGACCTGGCAATGCTGAAAGATATATTAAACAAAATTAGACCTGATGTAAAGAAGAAAATTGATGCCTATGAAGCAAAAACCCGAGGTACATTATTTAATCTGCTGTTTAAGAGTAGAGCTGGGGTTTTCTTGTGATTTTTGTTCCTCCATCCTTGGCAGCTTAGGAGTGCAGAGATAAGAGAGAGACCTTACCCTATTCTACGACAGGCAGAGCGGCTCTCAGTACCTGTGGTCTCTGAAGTTTTCTGCTACTTCATTATCCCGTTATGCCTTCCTGTATCTCTCCTTGAATTACGTTCTGTGCCTTGTAAATGCTCTGCTACTCCCTCCTCTTTGCCTTAAACATGGTTTTTCTTTTCAGGAAACAGTGCAGTGCTGGTTTGGGACCAGGATAGCTTTTCAGTCACTGAAAGAGACTGAAGTGGCAGTTGCCTTGGGAAACTTGTATTGGGAGATTGTCAGTATTATTTTCTGTTAGCCAGGCTGTTTGCTCTTAGTCAAAGGACAAGACTCTGCAGACCAGCTACTTGGTTAAAGTATAACCGTTATCTTTCTGGACCAGATGTGAAATTTCAATGACTTCAGCATATCTGGGCTGTTGCAGCTGGGGTGGTGAGTTGTGACACCACAACTGGGCCTTACTGGGAGTCAGGATATGGCAACCAGCAACAAAGACGTATATTTTTTTCCCTAGAACCTCCTTATGGATGACTCAGGACGTGTTTTTCTTTAGGCACAGCTATACAGCCCATGCAGTTTCCTGTCTCTAAAAGAGCAGAAGAAGATTGCCAGGGGTGGTTAGTGTAAGAAAGCCCTGTGTCAGGGGAATGGCTTTTTAGTAGTGTTGTTATTATTTTGTACCATTTGATAAGCAGCAAATGAGCCTGTCTTATAGATCTCGTTCTCCTGACAATTAAATTCCATTTAAACACATGTGTAATTTGTAAAAGGGGTACTGTGATTTATTTTCTTGGGCAGGGTCATGGGTTTGATGATTTCTTCACTTATTTCAGGCAGGCGTATTCTAAGAAGTGTTTTGTTGCTTTGAGATCTTCTACTATGCTGATACTCTGCATCCTCGATGCGTCCACCCAGACAGTGAAGTTCTCTGGGGAGGAGACAATGACCTCAGAAGTAAATGAACTAGCTGTAGTGTACACTGTACAAAAACAGGAAACCACCCTCCACCTCACTCCTACTGGTGTTCAAGTGTTGTAATATGCACAGTGGAAGATTAATCTTTTTAGTCCTGAAATGTTCTGTTTATCTTCTCCCTCTTAGAAGATGATTCTAAGGAAAAACTCCACCATCCAGTGCCTGTGCATCCAGCAGAACAAGGAGCAGAGCAGCAGACAGCACAACCGGTGAGAAGTACCTCAAGATTACCTTTAAAGTATTCATCCAACTCCTGGGAGGAGGGAGCAGAATTTTTTAAGACTAAACAGGTGGAAGAGCTGAAAGGGAGGGGTTTTGGCTTTATATGTAGGGCCAGGAACAATTCCTATTTTCAAAACAAGACCAAACCTTGTTCATTTGTGAGGACCTGCCTGTCAGCCACCTTTTAGGCAAGAAATGAAGGAGCAGCTGTTGCGTGAAGAAAGCCAGTCTTACTGGGGACTGGGACGTTAAAGTCCTGGCCAGGAGACTCCTGGACAGATGGGAAGGGAACAGTAGAATCTCCTACCTCACTAGAAACCCATAAGGACTCTCCGGGGGAATGTAGAGTGCATTCCTCTGTACGTGCACATTTGTGTTTCTGGATACACGCTTTCTGACGTGCCAAAATCATATACTGACCACAGAGGGAGAAGGAGGGATTCCAGCAGACAGAGCGGATTCCTCTCTCCTGTAGCTAGCTTGTATTCTTAGGCTTTTCCTTTCTTGTATGTTGGCCCTCGTGATGTTTTTGCACTTGGACATGAAGGACCAACCATCTCTGTATAGCATATTTCTCTTCTGGATGCTCGGCACTGCTTTCATATTTGCTTTCTTTGTTCTACAGCTTGTGGAATCATATAAGATGAAAAATAACCCCCATGGTTACTGTGTGATTCTTAACAACTACAATTTTAAAAATCTATCTCAAGTCAGAAAAGGAACACTGGAAGATGGAGGTAAGTACTGTTTCATTTTGTTTTCCCTGATAATACTCTGAAAGAATTATCTAATCTTTCCTGTGAAGAAGAATCATGTCCACTGAGCTCCTTTGCCTGCAAAGTAACTGGAATGACAGTCCATGTAGAAATTGGCAATATGGCACTTCCAACAGCTTAGCTGATGGCTTAAAGAAGGAATCACTTTCTGTTCTAGGTAAAAAGCATTATCTTAATTGGTCATATGTACCAAATAATGAAGGAGACAACTATTGCACCTTTTCACTTTTGGATTGTTTTTAATTCTTAGCTGTCAGGGACTAATATTTTTAAGTCCTTAAATTTTCTTCAGTGCTCAAATAAATGTTTGTGCTTTATAATTTTCCTTAAACCCTGTCTTCCTGCAAGAGTCACTTTTAAGATAAACGGGAGTTTATCTTAAAAAAGTAAAATCTGTTTCATGAGAGCACAGACCACTGATATTCTAACCCCATCCAGCCTGTCTACAGGCTGCTTGCTTCCCAGCTGCTTTCTCACTGCCCACACAACAATTAATTCAACATTTGCTGAGAAGTCTGCAGAACACTGTTCAGCAGGGTACCCTGCGTTGCTTCTTGCTGCACTGATCATTTTCACAGAGCGAGGGACCCACTTCATTTAAGAGTGGAAGAATTTGTTGTTCTAAAGAGGTACCTCTTCTTCAACTTGCTAAGTGGTGTTCTTCAGCATCTGGGATTACTATGCAATGCACAGTTAAAGCTTGCTTTAACAGAGGAAGCTTCATGAATTTATACCGATTAATCAGATATTCTGAAAACTGTTTTAGATAGTGTGATGCTTAACACAGTTGCGTTAAAAAAAAATAAACAGGCATTTGGCTTTTTCTAATTAGATTTGTCAGGCTAAGAGTCAGTCAGGTGAGTTTGTTGGTGGGATCTGAACACTTCTGCTAATATCTGTTCTGCTACACTGACACTGATGCTTCAGCATCTTCCTTGTCACTGTTTCTGTTGTAATAAGTGCCTTCTGGCTTTTTTTTTTCCCCAGAGGCTGTGAAGGAGGTCTTTACATGGCTTGAGTTTAAGACAGTTGAGCACATGAATCTAGAAGCAGACCAAATACATGCAAAAGTTGAAGAATACAGCAAAAAAGACCATAGTAACATGGACTGTTTTGTTTGCTTCATTTTGTCCCATGGTGAAAAAGACAAAGTAAAAGGCGTTGATGATGAACTTGTAGATATTAAAGATTTACTCTCCTGCTTCAGTGGATCTAATTGTCCTTCTCTCGTTGGCAAACCCAAGCTGTTTTTCATCCAGGCTTGCCAAGGCTCTGTCGGTCATCCCGCTGTCGCAGTGAAAGAAGATTTTTCTGGACATCTTCAGACAGATGCTGATGCTGTCCCTCCGACTTCCATCCCTGATCAGGCCGATATTCTGGTTGGCATGGCCACAGTGGAAGACTACGAGTGCTACCGCGATGTAAAGACGGGCAGTGTTTACGTTCAGTGCCTCTGTGAAAAGATGAAGTTGCTTTGCCCACTGTAAGTACCATTTTGAGGGTTTGCAGACTTTGCAGTGGTCTGTAACACTTTTCAGCTGAAGGGCAGTGCAGAACAGGGCTGGTGGGACTGAGCGTTGTTATTCTTCCACAGATGAACCAAAGTACAAGTGATTTCCCCTAGTTTGCCTGTGAAAGGACCAGGGTTGTAAAGCTGGAACATCACAGATAAACAAGCATGTGTATGTGTGCGCATGTTTTTTAACATTTTTTGACTGATGAATGATTTTTCTTCCAGTGACACCTGATGAGAGCTGAATTTGTTGAGTGATTACGCAGGCAAAAAAAAAAATCAATGTTCTTTAGTCCTAATTTTCGTTGTTGCCTCCTTCCCATCTCCATCACAAACTTGATTGGGAAAATAGAATTTCCCTTCAGACATCACTTTCTCATGATGTTCAGAGGAGGGCTTGGAAGACACAGAGGTTTGGTTCTGTTTCATCTCGGGGTGCTCTTGTGACTGCAGCCAAAGTATGGGGCTGTGTTTGCTGGTAAAGTGATGGAGGTTGGTTTTATTCCCCCAAACACAGTGAATTCTGTGGTTGCACAGAGGAGCAATGTCAGTGACAGGCAGGGGGACGGGAAGATAACCAGCCTTCCCTGAGGTGCCACATTGTTGGAGCAAACGCAGATCAACTTCTTGGCCTACCTGTATGTACCATGTATGTCAATGTCACTTTTCTTCATTTTTGTTCAAGCGGCAAGGATCTCATAACCATCCTGACGGAAGTGAACAAGGAAGTGGGCAGCAGAGTATTTAAAGGATGGAAGCAGATGCCAAAGATAACGTCAACCCTACGGAAGCAATTGATCTTCCAAATTCCACAATGTCCGTCAACTGAAAAGTAGAAGAAAATTGGATACACTCCGTTTGGAATCACATCTGCAATTGGGCTTTCACAGGGAAGAGAATTTGCAAAAAAAATGATCTGGATCTGTGTAGTTAGCTCCAGTCTTTCAAGGGGCCGTGGGGCCTAAATTTTCCAGTTCCCCTGTTTAATGTATCTCCTGGCCCCGGGGTCTGTAGCAGTGTGGGGAGACTGTGGGGGATGAAGCTGGATGTCCTGCACAAGCAGAGGAGTCTTTCAGCCTGGCTTTCCAGTGAGGAAGCACTTCCAAGTACAACGATGTTTAAGAGTTATTGGAAATGCCAATAGAAGTCCTATTTCTGAGTTGGTTTAAGTCCCTGAAATCTGAAGAAAAGAACGGATAGATTCAAAATGCTAGATCCCTTCCCAGGCAGCACGTGTAAGATTGTAACTGGTTTACCCAGAGGTGAATTGTTGGCTGTCTCTGGAAGCTATGTAATTTTTCATGGAAGATAACATCCCTGTCCAGAAGAACCAAACCGAGATGATTATGATAATACAAGTTTGGTTCTTTTCCTCCAAATATTTGGTTTGCTGTCTGTTATTAATTTACTTGGCCAAACAGCAGTGCTGTTTAGGTTTTTCAGTAGTAAGGGTTCTAATTGTGTTTTTCCTCAGAGCTCTCAGAGGACAGTGTGTTTTGAATGGCTGTCGATCGCTGAAAGGTCCCACTCTGTTAGATCCACTGCTCTGAGGTGCCTTCTCCTCCTGGCAGCTGCTCCGGCTCCTGTAGTCTCTTGTTTCTGTTGTAATAAATACTCTTTTTTTTCACATCACCTTTGTTTGTGGTGTGTTTCTCATCTGGAGGAGCTGACGGGGCAGACAGCATGATGAACACTTCCACTGCAGCAGCAGAAGTTATTTTGCTCTCGTCGGAGCGTTCGAGGGGCAGTGTACATCCCTTCATTAGCAGCTGGAGAGATGGTAGCAAAGAGCAAGTTCAAGTTCAGGACTTTCCTGATTCCAACAGCTACGTTCCTTTGGAGTTTATAACAAGACCAAAGATGGCTTTGAGACACTCTGTAACTTCCACCTTTTTTGTGATTTTGGAAATCCCTGTCTGGCCACAAAGCAGGAGTTCTTTGCTCAATCCTGCTTGTGTTCTTGAAGCCAAGTTTTTCTTGTTCCATTTCCACGCAATGTGTTGGCAGTTGAGTTTTGCTCCCCTTACCCTTTTTCACCTTCCAAGTAAAAGGGAGAATGCCCATTTTTAGAATCGCAGCTATGTTCACACAGGTTTCATAAATAATAGACGTTACAAGCACTATGTAAATGCTGTTTGTGGCAAAAGTTACTAGACGGTGTTACCAGGCATGATGCAGTTCTGTGGCTGACATTTGGTTCACCATTTAGGAAATGTGGCAACAATTTATTTGCATAACGTTTGCGTAAATGAGACCCTGATATGAATTTAGTAATTAGATTTGTGAATGTTGTTTTATGATAAAGGAATACAGCTTAAATGAAACAGCTGCTGCTTCTGGAGAAGCTTGCTAGAAGGTGGCAGCCGCTCCAGTAGCAATGTGGTAAATCTGCAGCATATCTGTTTTTTTCTTCATATTTCTCTGTGTCAGTGTTCAATACGCTCAGACCAAGTTCTTTCAGATATTCCACGTGAGGAGGAGCTGGATAACACATTTACTTAGCTGGTATACTCGGTGCTACACAGGATTTTGATACAGCAACGTTCTGAAATCACAACACAAGAATAATTTAGCAGTCACAAGATTCAGCTGAATCACAATGCAAACATGATTCTCATTACCTGCCTGTGGGTTTTTTGCCCTTCTCTGGTCTGTCCTCCTCCGGGTGGGGGTGCGTTGGGCAGGCACACCCTGTCATTAAATTGGCACGGTGTTTTGTTCTACCTGTTAAAATCAGTCCTCCTCCATAGCTAACATAGGCTGCTGACGAATACCTACAAGAAAGGAGAGAAAACCTTCTCGGAATCCTCTAAAGGATGGCAGGAACCAGCTGTACTGTGAATTTATATGTGGTTCCCACAGTGACAGAGGAAGGAGAAAACACTTTCAGTTTCATGGTTCGGAGCAAAGTACGTTCACATACAGCTGTGGCGGGGTAGCTGAGATGTTCCTGTACAAATCTGTGGCCCGCCCCTGCAGAGCTGAGAGGTAAGAAGGAAGTCAGATCTGCCATTTTCTGACTTTTTCCTCCGTAGCACAACTTGGAGAATGGGGAGGGGCAATGGCCTCTCCTCTCTGAAGGCCAATGCCACAGCAAACCAGTCCTGGCACTTAATTCTGTGTTTTGTTTTCAGCCAACGGAAGTGCTGCCACCAGAAAGTGCAGTCAGGAGGCTGATAGGAAAGCAAAGTCGGAGAGCTGGAGTCCCGCAGCCTTAGGATGCAAGAAGGCAAGGTCAGAGAGGTGCCGTTTGAAAAGGGAGATGCTTAGAGGAGTCAGGGACGACTGTTGGCTGCAGAGATGGAAATGGTGTTGTTCCCTGGCATTAATCTTTGCATCTGAACCTTTGTTCAGTTTAACGTCAGTTTCCCACCTTCCCTGCCGAGTTTGTCCTTCTCCCCACTTTTGTCCTTTTCTTGTTGACCCCTAACTAGTATGGGCACATTCTCTCTGAAATTATTCAGATCTGCCTCTCTTGAACTAGAGGTGTGTCAGGTTACAGAGAATGGCATGTTTAACCTGCAATGACTTCTGTGCATGGCGCTAAAAAGCAAGAGATCGTCGGGAATTCCCAGGTGCTCATTTCTGTGTGTCGTTTCTGGAATTGTGCGATTGCTTGTCCCTGTGTCTGGTCTGTTATTGGCAGCCACAGGAATTCCCTGAGCCTGCCTGGCTCCTGTGGGTGCCAGCTGGAACACAGGGTGTTCAAAAAGATGTACCCAGTTTGAAATTGGAATTGCTTTGAAATTGCGTCCGTCATTTTGAAACAGCCTCTACGTTTCTAGCTCGATGGAATGTTACTCTCTACATGTCTTCTGAGCTTGGCCTAGGTCTGTCACATTGGTTTTGTATTTGTGGTGCAACTTCGTGCTCAGGCCTGATTTGTCCGGGCGTGTCAGCTCAGAGAAGGATCCCTACCTGTTTACTGAGAAGAGCTTGTTTTAACATGACTTGAGGGCACGGGCTGTTAAAAGGCGTCTTGCCATCTTCAGATTACTTCCATCTTCCACCCAGCTCGCCACACGTGCAGTAATTGAATGTCTTGTGTGGGCAGAGGGAACCCTGGGGACCTACACAAGCAGGTTCGGTTTTCTCAAGCCTGGGCTCAGGTTGAGAGAGGTTCTCCTGCCCCTCTGCTCTGCCCTGGTGAGACCACATCTGGAATATTGTGTCCAGTGCTGGGCCCCTCAGTTCCAGAAGGACAGGGAACTGCTGCAGAGAGTCCAGCGCAGCCACCAAGATGCTGAAGGGAGTGGAGCATCTGCCGTGTGAGGAAAGGCTGAGGGAGCTGGGGCTCTGGAGCTTGGAGAAGAGGAGACTGAGGGGTGACCTCATTCATGGGGATCAATATGGAAAGGGGCAGTGTCAGGAGGATGGAGCCAGGCTCTTCTCGGTGACAACCAGTGACAGGACAAGGGGCAATGGGTGCAAACTGGAACACAGGAGGTTCCACTTAAAGATGAGAAGAAACTTCTTCCTGGTGAGGGTGGCAGAGCCCGGCCCAGGCTGCCCAGGGAGGTTGTGGAGTCTCCTTCTGTGCAGCCATTCAAACCCGCGTGGACACCTTCTGTGTAACCTCATCTGGGTGTTCCTGCTCCGGGGGGATTGCACTGGATGAGCTTTCCGGGTCCCTTCCAACCCCTCACATTCCGGGATTCTGCGAATCCCCCCTCCCCGGCACACCCGCGGTTTCAGGTGCGGTCAGAGCCGCTCCGGCTCGTTGCCCAGAGGGAGGCGGCAGAACTACAGCTCCCGGCGGCCCGGGCGCGGGCGGAAGCGGCCTGGGGCCCGCCCGGAGCTGTCCCGGCCATGGAGCTGCCCCGGCCGCGGCTGCTGGCGCTCAGCGAGGAGCTGGACGGCGCGGAGCTGGCGGCTCTCAAGTTCCTCAGCCTGGAACACGTCCCCATGAGGAAGCTGGAAGGCGTCCGGAGGGCTCAAGACTTGTTGGAGGTGCTGCAGGAGAAGGGGCTGCTGGAGGCGGGGAACCTCTCCTTTCTCAGGGAACTGCTCTACCACATCCACCGCATGGACCTGCTGGCTGCCCAGCTGGGCTGCAGCCGCGAGGAGATGGACAGAGAGCTCCGCATACCGGGCAGGGCTCAGGTGTCGCCGTACAGGTGAGTGACCTGGGAACATGGGAACAGGGGCTGGGGGAAGCACAGCCAGAGAAAGCAGGGACAGGCCGTACAGAAAGTTAAAACTTCTGCCCGATAATGGGCAAAAAAACCTGAGCCGTGCCTTTCCGAAATACGGACCAGCCCCCAAAACCTCCCAGCCTCCCAGAACGCTCCCTGCGGTGACTGCGGCTGGGTCTTTGTGCTCAGCTCCGGAAAGTATCAGCACGGTTTGGATTTTAGGAAAACTCGGATCTTTTTAATCACTGTTGGAAAAATGACTTCTGGCTGTCCTAGAACTGGTGTCCCCATCGTTAAAAAGTTTTTAAAAAAATTTTATGTGCTTGCAGGGGGGCAAAGGGGGCAGTTCAAGAGCACAGTGTTAAATTGTGAAGAGTACAGCGTTAAATTGTGAAGAGTACAGCATTAAATTATGCTAAAGGACATGCTTGGGAACAGGATGAACCAGTGTCCTCCACTTTTTTTTTCTAGATACCTGCTCTTTCAGCTCTCAGAAGACATCACTAAAGATGAGCTGAACTCCTTTAAGTTTCTTTTGGGGCAAGAATTACCAAAATGCAAGCTGAACCCCAAGACGGTAAGAATTTCTTTGTTTTTCATTACTGTTGTAATCCGTAGAGGCATTTGGGTTGCTCTGAGGAAGATGAGCGTGACTCTTACAGGGAGAACCTCGTAAGGAAAAGGCTGTGGCTGGAAAGGGCCTTGGGCTCTGTGGTGCGTGTGGGATGTGTCCGTGTTATGTATCGCAGCCCAAATGTGCCGGGAAGGCCGATGAGCACATTCACCCGTCTCACCCAACCAGTTTTCTTTTGGCTGCTTTCTGAGCCGTTACTGAACACAGAAGATCCCCCGCTGTGGCGATTACTTTATGCTTTTGTTCTGTTTATTTCCGAACTCGGAAAATACGGATCTGAGCAGCAGCTCCTTGCTGAGGCCAGGGTTGCAAACAACCTTGAAGGAGATGCAGCAGCTCTCATGCTACCTCAGCCTGCAGTTCTGGCTGCTGGCTACTTCGTTCTGCTAAAGAAAATTATTTTAATATTTTTCCCTCTTTTCTCAGAGGAAGGACTGTGACCATCTAGCGATAACTGTTATAGTAAATCCTTGGGCTATTTGGCAAGAACTCCTGTCCCTTGGGTCCCCTTTTGCTCCACCATACCTGTGTGGTTATACCCATTTTCACTGTTGCTCAAGATGGTCACTGCAGTGATTCTTGTGTTTCAGTTGAGTGCACAAAATAGCCACCGGAAGCCAAATGAATGCCATTAAAAATAGCTTATTCCTATATTGTAGTCATTACCAATTAAAGGAATGAATCACGTCAGCAATTACTAGCCTAAGGATGTGTAAATCCTGTCAGCAATTACTAACATCATCATAAGCACGTTCTAATATAAAAAAATCATGCCCACAAGTGCAAAGAGCCCTGCCCGAGTGAAGATCCTAACCCGTGAGCACGCGTAGTACGAGAAAATGAAACTGTGTGTAAATGACTAACCAGTCCTGGAAAGGGCGTGGAGACGTTGGGAGGTACTGACCCAAATCGGAAGTGTAAGCGATGTGAGCGCTGTGAAGAAGGTGCTGGCTTTGTGGTTTGACCACCCGGCACCCGACATTGCACAGTCTCGTAATAAAACGATATTTTGACACCAAGTAAAGAGCCCTGCGCTTGGGACAACACTATGATTGCCATTAGATCTCCTGGGTTGGCTCTGGTTTGATCTCAGCATCTCTGAGCTGCAGAGGTGCAATTAGGATGTTCTGAGAAGACGTGTACTTAGGGCACTCGTAGGTTTTGTTAAACTGGGTTTAACTGACTCGGCTGAGGTCTCAACTCAACGTGCCCCAAGAGCAAACTGCCTTTCTGATTCCCCAGACAATGCTCGACCTGTTCATTGAGATGGAGAAGAAGCGGATTTTGGCAGAAGACAACCTGAGTATCCTGAAGCGTCTCTGTGCAGAAATTAACGTCAGCCTGTTGAAGAGAATTGAAGAGTACGAATTAAACGTAGTTGGTAAAATAAAGCAAAACGGCCTCTTTCCCGTAGTTACTCTAGAAGCGACAAGCAGGTATCATACAGGACTGATCATGCTTTTCAGGTGAAGAACCAATGATCATCGCAGAGGAAGGGAGGGGCAGCACAGGAGCCCCAGAAGGTAATTGAAATGCTTGAAAAATTGATTCGATTTTTCGCTCTTCTTCAGCTTTTGGAGCCTCTGTGCCAGTTGCATCTTGTTTCTCTACACAGGTGCCTCTCTAAAAAGTGATCAAGTATCCCGTTACTTACTGACCAATCACAATACGTTTTAATTGATGATCTAGTGGTTTATAGCTAAGAGGGACAGCCGTCCAACCCCAGTTCACTGTTTTCAGAGAACAGTTTTACCCCAGGAGATCCTTGTTGGAGATGCAGAATAGGAGCAGAGCTTCTCTCGTTTCTCTAACGCTGCTTTCTGTACTGACCCGTTTTTGTCTGTATTCAGCCCATGCCAGATGGCCGGTGTCACCTGTGGCACTGGATTCTCCTGCCAGCTGGAACGAACCTTCCCAGGTACGTCAGTTTGTTTCTTAGAAACATCATCACTCTGTCTCAGAGCTCTGAGATGTCTCAGAAGAGCTCAGAAGCCCAACTGTTGAAAGCACTGTCTAGAAAAAGTAAAACGCGCCTCTCTGTGCCGTCCTTTATTCTGAAGCGAAGTCACGGGCGCGATACTTTTCACCGATCATCTTTCTTTTGAACAGCTCGAAGCTTACAAGATGACCAGCCGCCCCCGTGGGGTGTGCCTGATCCTGAATAACCACAGCTTTGCCAAAGCCAGGGAAGCAGTGCCAGAACTCCGAGACATGAAGGATCGGAATGGGACACACATGGACGCAGGTACGGGGAACGCGGAAGACGAGTTTGCGTATCATCTCCAAAAAGAGAAACCTGATTTCTTGTCCTGTACTGAAGGTCTGTATTTCAGTCTTCCCTTTCTAGGATATTTTTGTTGTAGTGGCTGACTCAGCTGTTTCCTGTGCTGACAAGCCCCAATCAAGCTTTTACTGACCGGCTCAGAACAATTCACTGGCGTTTTGCTGTTTTACTGAGGTTGCCGTAACCTTAAGCAGCAGCCTGAGCTTTACAAGCTAGGCCAGCTTTGCATCAGCCTTATGCGTACTTCTAAAATATGCAGAGTCAGCACCAGGAATGTAACTACCTGCGTAACAGTCTAGCAGGATTAAAACAAAACAAAAAAAGATCATTTATTTCTAGAAATGCGATTTGCAATGGCAGAGTCTAACTTTCAAATAATGAACCAGCTCCAATTCCCCTCTGTTTGCTTTCCAGAGGCTCT
The DNA here is from genome assembly GCA_013399365.1 of Pampusana beccarii. NCBI lineage: Eukaryota > Metazoa > Chordata > Aves > Columbiformes > Columbidae > Pampusana > Pampusana beccarii. The sequence continues at coordinate 427,756 of VWYH01001147.1, read as the reverse complement.
GAGAAGAGTCTTCAGCAAGCTGCATTTTATAATCGCAGAACATAGAGACCTCACTGCCGAAGAAATCCGTGGGATTGTGAACTCACTCCGGTGCGAAGACCACAAGGACAGAGACTGTTTTGTTTGCTGCGTCCTGTCTCATGGGAAAAAAGGCATTATATACGGTGTTGATGGGCAGGAGGTGCCGATCCAGGAGCTCACCATGTCTTTCACCGGACGCAATTGCCCCTCGCTTGCTGGAAAACCCAAAGTCTTCTTCGTCCAGGCCTGCCAAGGCGACGCTTGCCAGAGAGGTGTGACCATCGAAACGGATTCTGCGGAGCAGGATTCTTCCGTAGAAACAGATGCGAGATTCCAGCTGGAGTGCATCCCTGCGGAGGCAGATTTCCTCCTGGGCATGGCCACCCTCCAAGATTACGTGTCCTACAGGAACCCGCGGCAGGGGACCTGGTACATCCAGGCCTTGTGCCAGCACTTGGAGTACAGCTGTCCTCGGTAATTACGCATAAGCTGCTTTTTTTGGCAACACCCGCGTTTTCCTTTTGAACGGCGGGACTTTGATTTGGATGCAAAGGCCGATGATCTGCAGTGGGAGCGCCCGCTCGGCGCGAAAAGTCACGTAGGGCAGAGCAGCACCGCACAGGTTGTTCAGGGTTTATCCAACTGCCTTAAAGCCTAAAACAGCCATTAGTATAGATCAAGAGATACAAGAATGTGGTAATTTTTCTGCCGTTAACTGTCTCCCTCATAGAAACCGTATTTGTGTTTTTGCAGAGGAGAAGATATCCTCACCATCCTGACAGCGGTGAATCAAGAGGTGAGCAGGAAGAGCGGCAGGCCCAATGCAGAGAAGCAGATGCCGCAGCCCAGTTTCACGCTGAGGAAAAAACTCATATTTCCCGTCAACTAAAGGGGAGGGAACCGCGTGGGAGTCACCGCAACCTGGGAGCAGCTGGAACCAGCCAAGAGTTCGGCAAAACCTCGCAGACCTCTTAGCACAGGAGCAAATGTTTTATTGGAAATACAGCTGAGGAGTGATGGCCGTGAGAAATCAGTGTTAATGACAGTTTATACTTGAGAACGTCTCCGAGCTGGTCTCTGATTTGTGGTTTGCTGGTTAAAATACACTCGGGGGTTCTCCCTCAGCTGTACCACGCTGCTCTCGCGTTAGGAAGGTCTCTTTCTTTCCAATGCCAATTTTACAACAAGTATTGTTAAGCCTTGTGTATTTTATGCCTCGCTTTTGCAAAATAAAGTTGGGGGTGCTGCAAATTTTATAGGCTATAATCAGCTTGCGGTGTGTTTTGTTACTGGTCCACACCATTTAAAATCATTTATTTTAGTGTCTTGGTTCACCTCAAGGAAGAGCCAAGCGCTTGACCTCCAGCAGCCTCAGCGGGATGCGAGTTCATGGTATAAAAACTGGGGGAATTTTCCAGCAAGAATTAATGCATGCCATAAAAAAAGGTCTTATTGGGAATCTCTTCCTATAATGAGTTATTAATCTGATGAGGAATTCCTCAGAGTCAGGAATCAAGCCTGTTAATTAGCAATCTCCACAATTTGTCTCATCCTATGAAGCAAGCCCCATGTAGCCAAGTCAGCCGGAACGTTACTGCAGCTGCACAGACCAGTGACACCTCAACTGCAAGAGTTACAGGTATTTTCATCATGTGGAGACGCCAACCTACACCAAAAGGCCTTTTTTCCATTCACTTTTGCACCAACCTAATATAAAATGCTATTTAAAGGCCCTTGCTCCTGGGAGATGGTCGAAAGTCCAGTATCAATGCGCAATATCTTTTCAAAAGTTCCAAACTCCCACTGATTTAGGTAGCTCAATAAACCAAACCACCACCCGCGCAAACACCCCAAAGTACCAGAAAACAGGAACACATTCATTTTTATTAGAGAACGTCGTAGTAGAGAAGACACCTGGAACGAACCACTGAAAATGGTATGTTACACATGTTTATTATCAAATTTACTTTCCGCTAGGAAACAACAAGAAGTGGAAAAAGCGGATGAAAAAAATAAAAATGCCATGAAGTTCCCAGCCCATTCTAACATTGTGTGTTATCCCCTTGGTACCAGCCAAATGAGGCCCAAACCTGATATTCTCCTGCGCCCTATGCTGCTGTTTGACTCCAGCAGGCTCGTAACTTTGACCACGGGGATTTTGAGCATGCAGATATCACCGAGTTCATCAAAAACAGTGCAACTGGAAAGCTATAAATTTGTGCTCGGTTTAAGCCAATCTGAATAACGGTAAACGCTACAAGAATTTCCTTTCAGTCTCTTGAAACCTTCACAAGGATGGCTAAGTCCGTCCTTTCTAGCATCTGTTTTTGCCTCGGACCCACAAGACAACAGAACTTTTCCGAAATGCAATTCTCCATGTCCTCTAGTTCTACCTCCCGCTGCCGCAAGCTGGGCGCTTATACACAAAATGCGCGTGAACATCCAAAAATGCACACCAGGATTTCGACACCATTGCCCCCGCAGCATCCACCGACCGGATAAACACACCGACGCAACGGGATGCGGGTTATTCCGTTTCCTTCTTGCCTGGTGTAAAGAATCTGATGACACGTCACCCTACAGAAAACCAACCAACCAACCTCTCGACAAATCCATCACACTGTTCAAACCGAAACAGTTTATACGGTTGGGCTACGGAATATGGAAGCCTCTCAAGGAGAAAAATGCATTTAATTCAAGTGCTTGATTTTAACTGAAGCCTGGTCTCTGACTGAGCTGATTTGCTCCTTCTGCTGCTCACACACACAGAACGATCCAATGGCTGGAGTTCTCTAATGAAGCTGCTTAGAAACATGGTGTGATACCTTCAGAAATGTATCCGGGACGTACAGCTATTCCTACAACAAACACATATAAGAGGGACTTGTGACGTACATGTCTCTGTTGCTACTAAACTGTCTCATCGTTTGTCACCTCATTCCTGTGGGTTCCCAGAGTTGACAAACGCAGCAGGCGTACCCGGCTTAGAGCAAAAACCACCTCCCCTGTCCTTCCACTCCGGTTCAAGGCCCCACGCTGAGTACGTACACACATAAATACTGCAACGAAGAAATTAAATACTTGGCATTTAAAAGAACAAAATTATTTGAAATAAAATCCACTTTTTATAAGATCTTGCTTAGAGAGCAAAAGGCAACTCCAGGAGTTCCTGAATATTCGTGTGCGCTGCCGACAGACAAGTTCTGCTAAAAATCCCTGCGCGAGTTTCAAGTGGTTACTTCTTTTCCCTTTTACAAAAAGAGTCATCGCAAGATGGACGGAGCTGGAAAAGCAGGAAGGCCACAGGACAAATTTCCAATAAATCGCTTTAAGAAGTTTTCTTTTCCTGCAGATGGTGGATGTGCCTTATGGCAATTGCCAATCAGCGTAATTACACTGATTAGACACCAGCTACATCCCACATACACTGTAATGAGCGAGGTAAACTTTGACTGCTTCACCTAATTGTATGGAAAGTAAACTTTAATTTCAAAATGTTGATAGGTACAGTGAAAAAATTACACACGGACTCATTCCTCCGAGTAATTTTGGGCAAACATTCTATGCCAAATTACACTATAAATCTATTGTTGGTTATTCAGTTACGACTAGAACCTTGGAAAGGAAGGAATCCAAAAAGCAGCACGAGCATTCATATTTTGCCAATTACCACTCAGAAATCTGATTTCTAATCCGATTTCTAAAATGTGACTTCCCTGTTGAGACAGAAAATCAGGTTCAGAACCACTCTCCACCATCAAAACACAAGATTTCAAACGCTGGTTTGTGTTCACTAAAATGCTACAAAGAACACCGCCTTTCATCTTCCTGAGTACAGCCTGGCAAATTTTGCTCTTTATAAACTGTTTTAAAGCAAATCCTGCCTCACAGCAGAAAGAAGGGAAGGAAAGACATGAAGAAATCTCAGATATACAGAATGCCCACCCGAGTCCGCTTGCTGAATTCCCGACACGTGGCTCCAAGTCAAAGCTCTCCCTTTACGGCAAATTACAAATAACCCCAATCAAGCACCTCAATTTTCTTTCCTTTTGCAACACTGTAATGTGCCTGAGATATTTTTTCTTTCTCCGTGCAAAAAACGCCCTTATTTAAAAAAAAATACGCGCAGCACAATTTGGAAAGATTTCTTAGCGTGAAGTTTTTATCCCAATACACACTTTCCTGCTTCTTAATTCTTATTCATTGCACCTTCCTCCGTGTGCTTCAGAAGCTCTGAAAATAAATAAACTTCTGTTAATACCTCACTACCATGATTGCACTCTTTGAAAATATAAATCTGACCACCAGTTTCTGTGTTCAGAAACAGAAGCGTTGTTTTCTTACATAGAATTAAATGTTCTCTCCCCTGCTTTGCAAAGTGGGGAGGAGTTTGAAAGAGTGCAGTTTCTGAAATGGAAAATACAAGAATAACAATAAAAAACCCCAAGTTTTCCTATTTGCTTGCTACAGAGGAAATTGGACCAACAATGCTGGTCAGACTGACGCCTGTTTTAATGTGATATTTAAAGGATACAGCCTGACTGCTATCAACTAGTAAAATATTACCGTCGTATGGTGGAAAAAATACTTGCACCTGCAAGACAGTTCTACACCTACAGTTTAAAAGGTTAAAATACTGAGAATGTCTACGATGGTACTTTATTTTTGCTTAGGATAGATGCTGAAGGGGGGCTCAAAACTAAGCTTTGGTTTCTTCTTTCTTTTCTTCCACAACAGCCGCCTTCCTCAAACTCCAGCAACGTCCTTTCTCTCCTGGATCCCAATGCTTCTCTCTCCCACATCTTCAACATGCACGTGCCTTCTCCAACTCTTCGCTAACTGATCTGGTGATGTCCGGACCGGCTGTTTATCCCTCGGGTATTATTTACTGCGCCACAAGTCGGTTGTTGTCCGCACCCGTCAGTCCTCCTTGAGGATATCCATTTTTGAGGCCTGTGTGCAAACCGGAGCTCCCAACGCTCCGATCATGGCTGGAAGGCTCTGGTTTCTCCTCAGCCCCGCCATTAACTTGCTCCCCGTGTTTAAAAACACGGCCGAGTCCTGTCTGCGCAGGCCGAGCTCCGGCGGCTCGGGGGCCCGGATGGCCCTGGCGATGCCCAACCTCTTCAGCCTGTCCACCAGGCTGCTCTTCAGCTGCCCCGCGTCGGGGCCGTTCCGTGCGGCCGGCCGGCTGTACATTCCTTTCAAGAACGTTTCGGCCGGGCGAGAAGCCAGGAAGTTTTCCGAGGGATGCGCTCGAGGCTCCAGCGGTGGAGGAGAAGGACAAGGCGAAGGCGAAGGAGAGTTGGGCGGCGTAGAAGGAACGGGGAGAGTTCGAGGGGGCGGCAGCAAAGGCGGTTTTCCCACCGCGGGGCTGTTGTAAACCTTGGCGGAGATGCCTCGCTCTTGCAGAAGCTTGGCCAGGCTGCTGGTGCTGCTGCAGGTGGTGGTGGAGTCTCTTCTCTTGGTGAGGAACTCCCCGATGCTGAGCCGGTACGGCACAGCCGGGGTGCTCGCGCCCGGGCTTCCAACATTGCTGCCAGGGTTGCCGAGGGGAAACGGGGCAGCCGGGGAGCTGAAATTAAAAAAAAAAGAGAGAAGACAAACATTAAACATCTTTATACCGGCTCTGCTCTGTATTTGCCTTTCAGTATACACAAGGCTCAAGAAAAAGGAAACCACTGCTATTAGCTGTGACAGTTTCAGCTTTACTAGGTTCAGAATGAGTGTTCTGCAAAATATTTAGAAGATATTAGGTTGACAGAGAGGTTTTGGTGTAAGAACCAATGGATTTACCTTCTGCGGTCACCTACATATTAATAGAATATTAACACAGATGCCCAGTAATAACTTTGTTTAAAAAAATTATGACACAATCAGATTTTTAAAAATGGTATTATCAATATTTTTTTTAATAGGTATATGATGCAAGGCATTTGGTATTGAAGAGTATGAATTTACCTCCTTTAAGTTACCTCAACCTGTTTTAACTCTCACTCGAGAGAATTTCAAGTTTCCCTGTTGTCATTACAACTGTTTGTACGAATAACATCCTGGGTTGCCTGGCTGCCTTGGTATTTTTTAAAATCATCCGTACTTCAGAAGTCAGAAAGCGACTGTTTAATCAGCTTAATGTCAGTAGTCACCATACCTGGGAGTAACTTGAGTGACATCGGACGGGTGAAGGATCCTACAGGTAGTAAAGGTAAACGTGGAGTTTGTGGCAGACAGACACTTCCCTGGATTCGAGGCTGCAACGTGGAGAATTAACACCCATTGAGGGCAAAAATAAAAACAGACTAATCAAAACAAAGTTTAAGATAATGTTATTATCTCTGCTAACTATCTTTTTTTCAAAGTAAAAGACAGAGTTGTGGCAAGGTCAAATACATTGTATTGAGAAAAAGACACTGAAAAAAAAAACAAAAGAAGAAGAGGAAAACCCACTAACCATGCTTCTTACCAGTGAGTGGAACTGCTGCTGACGTAACTGGCGGCAGGAAAATCCCCGCCGCTGGCTTTGCCGCTGTACATTTCTGTTCCTCTGAGAAGGGCTGCTGCACTTGGAACGTTATCCCTCCCGCAGCGCCCTCCTCCTCGTCCTCCTCCAGGTCGGAGATGAGGTGCACAGCTGTGTCGGACAGGGGGGTGAACCCCTTGGTAACGACACCCGGCCTTGGGTCAAGAATGGTGCCTAGGTTGGGCCGAGCGAGCTGCTGCCAGTGGAACAGGGTCTGGGATCCTGGGGGACACAGGGAAGAGTGTCAGAGAGACAGAGTTCATCACCAGAACAACGCCAGCCAGCTGGTGCCAACACCACGACACACACCACAGATCACGGAATGTCAGGGGTTGGAAGGGACCTGGAAAGCTCATCCAGTGCAATCCCCCCGCCGGAGCAGGAACACCCAGATGAGGTTACACAGGAAGGTGTCCAGGTGGGTTTGAATGGCTGCACAGAAGGAGACTCCACAACCTCCCTGGGCAGCCTGGGCCAGGCTCTGCCACCCTCACCGCGAACAAGTTTCTTCTCGTCTTTAAGCGGAACCTCCTGTGTTCCAGTTTGCACCCATTGCCCCTTGTCCTGTCACTGGTTGTCACCGAGAAGAGCCTGGCTCCATCCTCCTGACACTGCCCCTTTCCATATTGATCCCCATGAATGAGGTCACCCCTCAGTCTCCTCTCCTCCAAGCTCCAGAGCCCCAGCTCCCTCAGCCTTTCCTCACACGGCAGATGCTCCACTCCCTTCAGCATCTTGGTGGCTGCGCTGGACTCTCTGCATCAGTTCCCTGTCCTTCTGGAACTGAGGGGCCCAGCACTGGACACAATATTCCAGATGTGGTCTCACCAGGGCAGAGCAGAGGGGCAGGAGAACCTCTCTGACCTACTGACCACCTCCTTCTCATCCAGCCCAGGTCCCATTGGCCTTCCTGGCCACAAGGGCCCAGTGCTGGCTCATGGTCACCCTGCTGTCCCCCATGCAGAAAAAGCCTCACACTTAGTGCTGTGAAAGAAAGCCAAGGAGAAAGCAGCACTGATGAGCTGGCTGGGACGTAGCCTACCAAATACTGCTGCTTCTTACAGCCACCCCACTGCACACGCACCGTCAATGAGTTAGTTGGCAAATTAATGTACAATCCCTTCCTGCTGATGAGAGAAGGAAAATTGTCCTCCTACCTTCAATGGGTTTGACAATTTGCAATTTTTCTGGTAGGAGGATGCGGAGATTACTAGAGCTGGTGGAGAGATCGGTGAACTCTGAGTTTGTACCCAGGGAAAAACAGCTTTCTGTCGGCGTGCTGCAGCCGCTGGCTCCTTCTCTCTGCTCCGCCAGCAAACGCGCCTTTCGCTGCCACTCCTCCTCAAAGAACTGCTGCTCGCTCAGGTAGTTCTGCCGCCGCAGAGAGAGCCTGTGCAGAGCCGTGGCCAACTCAGTGTCCCCAGGTGTCCCTGGCTCGCCAGGATCCTGAGTGTCCCTGCGGTAAACATCACATAACAACAGATGTTAAGAGCGTTAAATTGATTACCGGGTGTTTCAAAAGGATAATCGTAGAATCATAGAATGTCCTGAGTTGGAAGGGACCCACAAGGACCCTCAAGTCCAACTCCCGTCCCTGCATATGACAACCCCACAATAAATGTATGGTGATCCTTCATTTTTTTTGCTAAGACTTCCTCAGGACGTCTGCAGTGCATAGTTTTCGAAGGAATTTCAGAAAATTGACCCGTTTCCTGGATTGGTCTAGAATGTATGTGTTTATGGCCTAAGAGCTCAGCTGCATAACTAGTAAACCCTTCATCTTTTTCAGAAGCAAATAACTGGGTTTGATGTGGTACGTGCCTCAGAGATTTTTCAGGTGAGACTTCAAAACTTAAAATTAGACCATATATGCTTTGATTTGCAGGCATTTTGAGTAACCCTAATGGCTGCACCCAATTCGACATCCGTACTGCTTTGAAACTGGGACCCTCTTTTGAAAACACCCCGTTTTCTGCGTTACACAGCAGAGGTCCAGTCTAGATTTAGTTTTGAAGCAGTTAGTTTACAAAAGCAGTTCGTTTCCTACTTGGGATCCTTCTCGGAGCTGCTCCTCTGGCTCGGCAAGGGGTGCAGGCCGGACGGGAAGGGCTTTGCTGTCATAACGGCGCTGGGTCGGTTGGAGCCCGGGATGGGCAGCGGGGCTGGGAAGGAGGAGACGCGGCCGCGAGAGACGTTGGCGACCCTGACGGTGTCAAACACTCGCTTTGGTTGTCCCCTGCAGGAAACAGAAGCAAACAAACACGGTTTTCAGAAGCGTTTTGAGAGAAAGAGCTCGGAACAACAGATTTCCAAAAGTCTGCAGAGGCCTGACTACAAAGATTTAAACTGCAACCTGGCAGAGCTGAACCTCTATTGATAACTCCTTGAGAACATACAGTATTTTATTGCTTTAATTCTGTGTGCTTTCAGAAGCATATATTTCATTTATTACTTCTTCCTCAGAATAAATCTGGGAACGGGTCTTCAGGGATTTGGAAACTGTTATCAGTCTTCCAGCTATAATTTCATTTGCCTGAGAATCTTTCAAGAAGTATTAAAAGGGATAAAACTAGTGCTGTTCATCAGAGAACTTGCATAAAAACTATCTCACAAATTAAAGAATAACACTCTTAGCAAATTCCCGATTTCCCAATAGAATCAAATAAGGCTAGTAGATGTCAAAGTGGAAAAGATTGCCCAAAATGACAAAGCTTCTTTTATTAGCTTAGAAGGAAAAATGATTATAGAGGGAACATTCACATTTCTGGATTTCCAGAAATCAGTTTCGTCGCCTTACTTAGTACAAGCATATGGAAAAATATCGAAATAGCATAACGAGATCAAAAAACATACTTTTGCTTGGAGAGGAGATATTCTTCACCCTGACTCAACTCCTTCCGCATTGTCCCTTCAATTTCTGCTGCAAGGGAATCCTAGAGAAAAATGGAAACCAGAAGAGTTGACAAATTAGACTTGAGTCTTCTTCCTAACAATTTTAGCTGAAAACATCTCTAATAAAATACCTTAAAAAAAAAAATCTCCGTTTGTTTCCCTGCTATCAGTATGTTTGGCCAAACCCTTGGGTCACTGAGGGAAGGGCGCGAGGGGGGAATTTTCCACCATAACTACACCCATGTATAACCCCCATAGCTTCAGCTTTCATTAGCAACATCTACTTTTTCTTGGTACTCTTTATGCTGGTTTCTTCACTTCAGCGACAGTTTTAAGAGCACTCCTTACAAGGCCAAACATTCCAGGCCAACAAAATTCCAGGCCAGGCTGAACGGGGCTCTGAGCAACCTGAGCTGGTGAAGATGTCCCTGCTCATGGCAGGGGTGGCACTGGGGGAGCTGGGAAGGTCCCTCCAACCCAAACCATCCTGCGATTCTACAAAAATTCACATCACCATCGAACAATGAGCCTGCACAACTGAGCACGAGCTGCAGAACACGCCAATTACCGTACCTAACAGAAAAGGCGTATAAAAAGGAAAACCAATTTTCATGTCACAATACGGCAAGCGAATGATTAGCTTCCTAATACACACAATTCTCACAAGCCCACACATTAAAGAATTGAAAAACCCTTTGATCAGGCTGCTTTGTCTGCTACAAAACAGTTCCTGTTGCAGCTCTTGTAAAGAGCTGTTTTACTCCTATAGTTGCGTGCTACTACAGGCCGTATGTCAGGAGTAGTGGTGTTTATTACCACGGGAAACGCTCCATGCGCCGGGCAGTGGCACAGACAAGCGACAGAGCTGGCTCTGCTGCGCAGCAGTTTCACTTCTTCTTGAGATTCGTGCAGCATCCCCAGACACTCTGCGTTCCGGTCCTGCAACTCGTGGAGCTGCGAGAGAAAAGAGAGCACCACGTGAAACCGGTGAGAGAAAAGACAGAACAAAACTCGGACAACTCCCACTGAAACCTGCACTGACTGATGCAACACTGTCAGATTTTTCCAAGCGCGTGGCACAACTGGAACGTGCACTGGTTGTGGTGGGGAAGCGTGAAGTCCAAACTAAGACTCGAAAGAGGAAAACAAATTATAAAATCCAAGGGAAAATTGAAAAACTGCAAATACAGCAACTGCTGATGCGAAAGAAGCAAAGGGAGAACTTTCTTAAAATCTAACGAGCTACAGTATTGTTGATATAATCAGTAATATTCACACTAAAACGCACTTTTTCTCAGAATTACTAAGAATAGTATGACCTCCCCACTTGGAACACCTTCCTTGCCTTTCATATTCCTGTGAACTACGAAAATATTTGTGTAGACTTAAATAAAAATACCCATCCCTTTCCTCCAATTGTATGACTCCAACCACCACGAGAAATTAGAAGCCCTACAGAACTAAAAAGCAACAGTTCCCACGCTCAGTTTTCTTTCTCTTGTATTCTACTCTAGATATTTCCCTAAATGTTCGCGTGCCTTAAGTACCTCTGCTGTCAGTTGTCTCTGAGCATCTTTGGACGCTTGTAAGTGAAGTTTCAGCTCCTCCTTTTCGATCACATGCTGAAAGCACAGGAAGTTGTTCATCATTTTCTCAGCCAATTTTCCTGCAAGTCGATTTTCACCACACGCACACGAACACTCTTTCCCAGCACCCCCTTACTTCTTTGAGCTTATGTTGAAGGTCAACAATCTGAGACAAGAGGGATGAGATCTCTTCTTGGTAGCGAACCAACTCCTCACTCTTCTCTGACAACTCCTCTGTTATTCTGGAAATTTGAGCATTTGTTTGTCCTACAAAACAGAAAGGGAACTTAGGAGAGAGCTTTCCCCAGCACATGACAAAAAGTCAAACCAAACCAAACAAACCCCAAACCCAGGAAAGATTGGTGAAAGTCAACAACAATCTGCAAAATGACCAATACTCTTTGGAAATCGATTCATAGTACATAGAAACAGATGCCTTAAGACATCAATAAGGAAAAGATAAACAGTGGGGAGGAGAAGGAGAAAGAGGAGAAAGAGAGTGAACTTCAAATGCAGATGTAACATATTAAGAGCTAAGTGCACAGGACCTGAAATAACTATCACAGATATGCAAAATGACCCTAATAAAATCCAAAGTAAGCTGCTAAATGATCTCAAATGACACAGTGGCTCATGAGCAAGGCCAGGCTTGAAATGTGCTGAAGTCAAGCTCTGAATTGATCTTGCTATTAACTACTGCTCCCCGTAAGCAAAGGTGTCTTGTCAGACCCCATCAAGCGTAACGTACACCTCTTCAGCTCTTGATTCTGGGCACTATCTATTCTCCAATTTCCCATTCCTTTTTCTTTCTTTGAGCGAGCGCTTCATTAAGTGAGATGACAAGGCAACTGCAAAAGCTGCAACACTTCCATGCAGTCAGTTGTGCTTGTGCACGGGCCCTGAAAGCACAAAGTCATCACGAAGCCTGATCAATCCTGCATAAAGGTCACACTATAAATTCAGGGGTTATTGCACCTCACAGATTTACTGCAGATCGAGGTCCTGCCCATGGGCCTGTGGATGTTTAAGATCACAACCAGATACCTTTTCCTAAAGACATGGATTTTAAAGCTGTGGAATAGACATCCTTTGGGAGAAGATTCTTTCGGTGCCTCTGAATTACCCAACATGCACATATGTGCTATAGAATTGGACAGAACAGAACTCACAGACTTTCTCATCAAAGGAAAATAGGAGAGCTTACACGAAATAACTTCTATTTGCAAAGGACATCTATTTTCTCAGAGGGAACAGATTAAATTAACAGCCAACTATGTATAAATTATTATTATTTTCTGTTCATCGGGAACAAGAAAAAAATCAAGCAGCAACCCACCCTTCTTTATGGTGTACAGAAAAAAATAAAATCTTAAAATATAACCTTAAGGTTATTGTGCACAAAGGGAATAGCACACATCAAATGACTACAGAGAAATAATTGTACCACCAGGTTACACAGTCACCACACAAAAAAAAGGATTGTTCCTTATTGTTTCAGAACACTTGCATTTCTACAAGAGCAGCAGCAATTCTTTGCAAATAAGTAGTCGCCGAAGGAAATGCGGACAAGTGTTCTAGACAAATTAAAACACTTGCCAATTTAAATGCTTTGGTTTATAATATATTTTAAAAATAAATGACTGTGTTCATAAATATATAGTAATTTAGAATGAGCATTTAAGAGTCTATGTGCTGATACATTTCAATGTCATGTGTGCCCAGCACTCTATAGAAGAAATACATTTTGTTGATTTCCAGTCACAAACATTACATGTTGTGTTCATTCATTTTCTCTCTCTAAACGCAGTACCTGAAGCTGAACGCCAGAGTGAAACGTGCTGAAATACAGAAACAATTCTGCACTTGGGTAAAGAGCAAGACTTGAATAATTGGCATAAATTACTGAAGCTCCTGTTTGGATTCGGGGATAACGAAGAGGGTGGAGGCACGAGGTATTTCAAACCCCATTTTGCCCCTGCAAGCCATGGCCTGGATACTCACGGAGCTCGTTGACACAGTCGTTGACCAGCTGCTGCTCCTTCTCTTCATATGTCATGGTTTCTGTCTTCAGATGGCAAGCCTTCAAGAAAATTATTGGTATCCCAACCTCAGTTTATCTATACATACATTAATGATATCCATTTTTTATTTCTGAAATTCTTGCAGAGTCTCCTCTCTATCTATCTTCATAATTTCTATACATCTGGCCACACTTCCCAACCATTTTTTCCCCTGTAACCTGTTTCCCTGAATCGTACAGGTCTTCGGAGTGAAAGCCACAGAGACATGTGAGCAAAACCTCATCTCCCTCACACCTCTAACAAAAAAATTGTTGCAAAAAATAAGTGATTCGGTATGGAAAGCAAACCAACAGAAGTAAGCGACTGAATTTGCTTCAAAACTTCTTATGGCAAAGAAATCTTGAAAACTGAATGATGTCAGCCAGATCTTTTACAGCCCTGAACAGCCCTCAGAACAGATTTTCTCTGTGTTCCCCAACCAGCCTATTTAAACTGGACATTTCCTGGGCCAGAGACCAATATCACAACTCTAAGCAACACCAAGCACACTAGATTCCCATTTCCGTTTCGATGGCAAGGATGATTAACATTAAAATTTGCACATATATTCTTCTATAATCCATCTTATATATTTAGGTTTGTTTGCCAATTGTTTGCCCATTGACTCAGTAAATGGGCTTAAAGATTACCCAAGCAAACAGAAGTACAGCTGCACAAGTGCAGACCAACACACTTCTTTACATAATGCTGTCACGTAAGTCTCACATAAAAATAGAACAAAACAAGAAAACCACACATATAAAATAATAAAAACCCCACACTTTCTTACCAACAACACCCCCATTTTCTTAAAAACAACAAAACCCCCCACTTTTAACCAATTCCCTATTTTACAAGTTCCAATCTCCTCCTCCAAAGAGATGCTGCATCTGTAGATTCTGATTCCTGTAACTGTTGCTGTTGGTTCCGTGAGTTTTGCAGCCATTTATTTTGTCTGGTCACTTAATCTCTGTCCTTGCAATGGCACAGTGCCTGTATTCATGTTTTATACAGAAGAGAGACCAACTAAAATACACGGACTAACCACATAGTCAAAATTAAGAGTGTCTTTAAAATAATTTGAGTAGAAGCTTATTAATCCTTGACACCGAACATAGGCTGACAAAAATGTAACAACCAAATTCCCAAAACACTACCGGATTGATATCAAACCACGTCGCACAAACTCGAGGGCCTGACGGGTCTGAGTACTTTCGCTGGCTGCTGGTTTTTAACCATCCTGATTTACTTCATATCCAGCATCCGTGGGCTGTACCTTGGATCGGAGCGCGAGGTTCTCCTCCTCCAGCTCCCGGAGTTTGTCGTGCAAGACATCCAGCTGCAGCAAGTCGTGGGAGACAGTGAAGGACTCGTTGAAACGCAGCGGGGTGGAACAGCTGGAGTCCGTCTCGCTCTCCTCGGAAGCGATGGAAACGACACGGAGCAGGTCGTCTTTCTTGGACAGTTCATGCTGCAGCTGGTTAACCTGCGACAAAATACCATCGCCAGCTTGGGAATGATACTTCAGCTATACAATATCACAGTGTGTTGCTTATGCAGATGCTCAGAACATCACTGTTCCAGCCTAAATGAGACTAAAAAATAGCTCACAGGTCATGATTGATTTATATTCGCAGCTAAGAGCCAGGTTCTATTTGTTTTATAGGATCACAATTTTAACATTGTAAGGGAGAGTGAAAATTCAAAATAACACAAGAAAGGACTATTTAATAGTTTACTTCCAAATAATTTTCCAGCTGCTTTGATTCATGTTCACATTTTAACACGCTAAGTATCATTTTGATTATGACCATTTTTCTGAACTGTAACTTCCTGAAGAAAAGGACTTATCTACTCATACGTGTGGACTGGTCCCCAGTCTATACATTAAACAAACTGCAGGACAAGTAAAAGCAAGAGAAGAGACAAGATCTCATTCAGATAAATTATATTTTACATACCTACACTTTTATATGAGTAGTTATGTTTATGCTCTCCTACAGTTAATTATGAGCATGTATTTATTATCAGCATATTGTTTTATACAAGCAGCTGAATCCTTTTCACTGTAACTTAGACTACATCAGTTGACCTTTGGGTTAAAAAACTTGGGATACTTTATAGGTTGTGAACTATTTAATTACTTTTTGAGAAAACACAACACAGATTAGACCAAGAATCTGCGCTTGAAGAAACAGATAAAGATCTTGAGCAGAACTCAGTTTTCATTGCCTTCTTTTTTTTTAGTATAAGCACCCCACTAATCCAGCTTATTCTCTGGCTGTTTCCTCACCTGTGAAGTTGTCGTATCAGATACCAAGTACTCATTTTGACTTAGATTACTGGATTCTTAGTTTAATGGCAGGATATCAGACTGATGGTCAAAACAAACACTTTGAAAATGCAGTCCTGCTGTAGACATGTCATAATACCTAATGTTCTCATGATTTCTCAGTAATTACAACATGCAGTCTCCATAGTCAACCCTTGCACAGCGAAAGCTGACTGGACTACAAGAATCAGGAGAACGACTTCTACATATACTTCCGTAGTTTGAGAGCGGTGATCACTTGCTTTCACAATGAAATAGTATGTTTCAACCAATCCTCTTCCCATCACCATAAAAAGAAGAGGGAAAAAAAAAAGCAAAAATGCAATCACTCACTCGATCTAAAGTCTGTCCTAACTGTTCTTCCAGCGCTTCGTTCTGTTCCGTCAACAGATGATTTCGCTTAAGGAGGGCTTGTCCGATCCGAGCCGCCAGCTCCAGGTCCCGATCTTTCTGCTCACAAAAGAAGAACAAGTGTCTACTTTTGACCAGATAAGGTTTAAATTCAGAGTAGTTTTAGATGTTCCTAGCTGTTGTTTAATGCATCACCATTCTGAGATCTCCCTTCAGCCTCTAATGGATCGACACTGTTAGAACAACGATGAATGCTAAAACATTTGGGTCCAGAACACGTCCACAACTGTGTTTCTTGACACGGCACATTCTCTTCCAGTTATTTGCAGTACTGGTCACAGTTTCAGCTTCTGTGCTGAGTTCTGGAGAGGTTCTACGGGCTCTGTTGAATCCTACAAAGGAGCCACATCCTTTCAATTGACCCCAGAACAGAATTGCATAGCGGTGAGAGGGCAGAAGCAAAGGAGCACCAGGAAAGCTGAAGAAAGCTGTTTCTTTCTTGCACCTCACTGGCTCCACGGCTGCCCGTAGTTTTGCTAAATGTTGTTGCTGAGACAGCACAACCCAACGGTCAGCTTCCCGTTCCCCAGCTCCTGAAATAACCCCAGCAAAACTTCCAGCAGCTGAATAAAACCCTTCCTCAACTAGGTGTCCTCAAACATACTAACGTACCCTTCCAGAGATGAGCATACCTCAGCTAACAGGTGTTGGACCATGTCGGCGTCACTGTAGGTTTTCTGCTCCACGTTATCTGTTCCAAGAACTGAAAAGAGAAAACCACACTTACTGAAGCGCTGAAGTACCAGCAGACTGCTGGGAAGGGAGAGCTCAAACCCAGAGGATGCGGCTCCCACACAAATACAGTACTGAGCTGATGAAACTAGTGGAGGCTACGAAAACATCTTCAGAAAGACGAAACTCATTTGGGAGACAGATACAAGGAGGTAGTGAACACTCACAGCTTTCAGCAATATTAGCTAAAATTTGAGGTGCTCACCCATCTTTCAAAATTCAAAAAAGGAGAAAAATCTCTTACTACCAACTTCTTGAATACAGCTAAGCTATGAAATCATCCAGCCTGCTGGGGAAAGCAGGAAAAGTATATGAGAGCATATCCAAATATAGCTGAACACACCTACAGACTTCACCCTTGGAACAAAACTCCCATTGCACAGCAAGTACAGAGACCCCAGAGACTAATCAAGAAAACGTGTTTAAGTGCTTGATCATCTTAGAAACAGTTTAAAAGAAAGGCAATGACGTATGCCTGCAATTTAAATGTAGCAGTAAGTCCTTTCTTACTGATTGAGCAACTTTGAAAAGTTTGTAAAACCACTAAAAAACAAAAAAAGACAACAAGTAGGATTTGAAAAACAGGACTGAATCAAGAGTAAGCAAAGCATGAAGAATTTGCAACAACCCTGAACAAAGCGGTGCTAAAACACAAAGCACTGGTCTGCTCTAGTTCTTGTCCTGAGAAATAGAAGATGCTAGTAAAGAAGAAATCTTAATTACCTTGAGCAAATTTGTGAGATCCAGCCGAGGAGGAGGAAGGAAGTTCAATAAAAGCTAATGTGACAGAAAATGAAAGATACGGAGGGCGGGGAAAGAACAAAGAGCAGAAAAAATTAAAAGGTACGGAAACAGGTGATTTACTTGCATCCACAACCACCAAAAAAAAAAAAAAGCATGTGTACACAAACATTTTACACTATTGAAACTTCCTTAGAACTTTTAAAGAACCATTTAAATATGATTCCCTTCAGGACCAGAATTACACACCTCACTTGCAGGTGACGGATGTTTGTACTTGGCCGAGTTCAACCGAAACTTGCCATTTTTGCTTTATGGAATCAGGATCACAAAAGTAAAGAAGGCAGCAATATAAATTTAACAAGTATTGAAGTTTCTGCTTCAACTGAAGGTCCAAGTTAACCTGTTTTGAAAGTAATTCCATTATCACTGCACGGCAAAATGAGATTAATACGGATTCAGTCTAAATCTATTTCTGAAGATTTCCTCGACTTACACCGTGTGTAAATCTGAGTCATACTCCGAATACACAGTCCTTTTGGCTCTCCGTTTCTTAATTTGTTTGTTCTTGTTGAGAGCTGCACACTCGGTTACGAGACAATGAAGTGCCAGGCTAATGTGCACTAACATTATTTGCATATGTTATACAAGCTATGTACATCCTTTACATACATAATCTCCGTAACTAACCTTTTGAAACATAACACTAAGGCTATGCTAGGAACAAAAACAAGCCACATTTTAGTATAGAAAGAAACTTTCTTGCAGCCTTTGAAGACAGGAGAACAGAAAGAACAAGATAGAAGAGAAAGGTTTACTGAGCTGTTTCTCTGAGAGGTGAACAGAAAAATAAATCCAACTTATTTTTTCCCCAAATCAAAAGCAAATACATTTACTCTGATCAACAAAATCACAGAACTAACAGATTTGAAACTTAGCTCTAGATGACTTTTGTTGTTTTGTCACAGCACAGGATCAAAATCATCCATAGTATCATTCTTTCCTGTGAACACTCACACGTGCAATCTCTCCTCACTCACCTTGCCAAGCGAAAGCACCAAGCAATTCTTCGTTTTGCATTTCTAACGACAGCTGTTTTGTAATTCGGGGCTTCTTATGCTACCACAGTTGAAGCAGAAAATAAATATTCCTGCACCTCACTGAAAACACTGAAGTTGGGAACTCAGCTCGTCATGGGATAAACCCTCTCGTAGGCAGCAGCAGCCATAAAAAGAGGAGGAGCTCAAGTGCAATAACTGTTGTGTTGTTTATTTTTTTTTACCTTGAACGTCAACTACAAATGGATTCAAATCATGAGCTTAGCATTCTCTTTAGGAAAAAGTTATAAAAATGTTTCCCTACACAAAGGGTGTTTGAAAAATTTGAATCCGCGCTGCTTTGAAACTGGGTTCATCTATTTGCAACACTCTGTATATAGGCAGGGGGAGATAGACACATAAAAAAACCAAGTTACACTTCAAGAATATGATTGTCATATTTATCCCAAATTCCTGTCAGAAAGATATAAATTTCACCTAACGAGTTATTCAGCAATGATTAAACTAGTTCTTGATTTATATCTGTATTTGTCTGGGGCCTTCCCAGTCTCTCCCTGTAAGTTCTGAGGCTCAAAAAAGCGAGTATGATAACTACTATTAATACTTTCAATCTCTCTGGACAATTTCTAGGAGAAACATCAACCATATTTATCTTGAGTTTATATGACTCAGCAGCTATGACAGTGTTCTTAAATGACAACATATAAAACTAATTCTATCCTTATCAGTTATATTTTAACTTGATGTCAGCCATTGTTAGGCTCATTTTTCAAGGAGGGTCCTTCCCTGGGGCTCTGGGCTCTATCACGCTGCAGGGGCTGGAGAGCTTCAGCAGAGCCTCCTTTCTTCGTAATTACAACTTCAAAGCAAGAACACACCCCATCGACTACACAACTGCTTCTGGGGAACGAGAAAAGTGCTCGCTCAGCTAGAAAAATCATTTATGCTTGCAATATTATTATCAGAAACAGACCGAGCAATAAACACTAAGCGGCTTTCCAAATACTTGCCACAGTTAAAAGGAATTCCAAGCCCGCAAGTTTAACTGATAACAAGATTGGTTTGAATTGTTGAGTACTGTGTTCTCAGGTAATATTTTACTTGTACTTACTCATTTGCTATACGTACACCCTGGGTGGAAGCTTAAAGCACAAACAACAACAAAAAATCCCTTCCGGAGGCTGCACGTACAAGGCAGAGGTGACCACTACAGGCTGTACATGAACACCAAGGCTGGATACAAATACCAAGTTCATTCTCCCAAGTGGTTTGTTCCAATAGTTCCAATATACAGAGGAAACAAGACCTGCCCATTTCACTCAAGTAATTACAATGCGTTCCCCTCTTTTCTCATGAAAACACTTGAAACTACAGGCAAGTAAGTGTTCAGTTCTTTTGGCAGCCTTCTACTCATTTGATTTTTAACATAGTGAAGGTTTCTTCATGTGATTCGAAGCTGTCTATTTTCTTCCTTATGATCTGTTCAGTTTAAGCATAAGTTACGTGGTATTTTCCAAACTGGAAGGTATGACCAACACTGCCTGATGTGGCATTCACACACAGTTTCTATCTCCAGAAGAAACCGTTAAGAGCATTTCAAAAGCAACACTGACTCAAAACATCAGGTCAAACACCGCCACAGCACCACAGCATCATCAACATTCCTGAAAACAGAGCTGCTGCCTACACCTCTTCTGTTACCTCTCATTTAGCACAGTTCTAGGTTTCTGCCTCTTTTTCACTATCACACGTTCCCGCTCTCATTTCTATGTGCAATCTGATGATGAGGCAGCCACGAAACGCGCGAGGTCAGCCCTCAGAATTGCAGTGCTGAACTACAAGCACTTCCCCTGAAATCAGCTTTTTCTTCCAGCTGTCCAAAGTACTCCAGATTCGAACGCTCTATAATATTAATAATTTTACACTTACAGTTTTCAATAAATGGGAAAAAAAAAAGAAAATCCTAGGCCCAGAAATACTCACTCATGTAACGGAAGGGCTCCTCATTGTGAACCGGAGAGGCGGTTTCAGGGAGACGGCCGTGGCAGGAGGCAGGGGACGGAATCCAGTCTCGGTTTTCGTACAGATACAGAGAGTCCACCCGTAACTTGTAATCTGGCAGCTGTTCTTCCAGCATGCTCACCAGCTCCACCTCGGGAAGGTCCTCGCTGGAGCACACATCTGAAAGGGGATAAACACCAGAAATAGCACATTACTGTTAAACATGATGTATATTGCTACAGTACCATGCATTCTGTCCACTATGAAATACTTTGTAAACCTTCAGTAGATTTGAAAATAATTACTCCGTACTAGAAAAATCACCAGAATATTTATTGAACCGCTAGCTGATTTCCGTGGCAGTGTTTGTAAGTTCCTCACCCCCAGCTGATTGCACAGCTTCCCGGAAAGCTGGTCTAGCCGTGATTCTTCCTGAATATGATGGATGTTATGGGCTTCAGTTTTTACCTTTTCTGCTTCATTGAACTAAAACACAGACCTACCTGTTACCAGCTATCGATTCTGTAACGTTTCACTGGCTTTAGCACAGTTACACTTCCCTTTTCTGAAGGAAATTCACATTTTTATTGTTTTTCTGTTTAACCTTTTGTTTGGTAATGAACATAGATGTAAATAATCTTAAAGTAACTACAAATATCAACTGAATACTGCCTTGAAATCTGGGAACAAATTATCATGCATATAGAATCACGCTCTGAGAAACACGGTACTCAAAATCCTTAATCTCTTCACAATTATTGAAAAAAAAAAAAGAAACATTAATTCTAAGTTGCTAAAATACAGCATATTAAAGGTATATGATGATTATCTTTCCAACATCTCCACTGAAGTTGAAGAATATCTTCAACATCATTCAATGGAAAAAGTGCCGACGTTGATTATTGACACTGAGAATTTTGCAACCAACATTTTACAACAGAAGCTGATTTTACCAGGTAGTTAAAAGGACTCGCCGCTTTTGTTCATTTGCAAGAGCAGATAAGCAATACAAAGAATGTGAACCGCAGGGCTGTCTTCAGGTGGGTGTTCTATCACGCGTCAGATACATTCAGGATTTGCGCCTGTTAATTCTTCAACCTACCAGAGAGGCTCTCCAGGTCCCTGCGATCAAAACTCATGAGTCCTTTCTTCCCAGTTCACTTCTCTGCAAACAGCATTGTGCAGTCAGGCTGTGCACCGTCCCTTTGGCACCTGGGGCGAACGATGGGGTTTGTTTAGAGACAGAGAATGTGAGAACCATCGAGCCGCCGAGCTGCTAACAAACCTGCCGGCAACTCACTGCTGCAGCCTCCTTCATCCTCCGGGTCTGTCTCCATCTCAGGACATCCTCATTTCATCTGGGTTATTGCTGATCAGTAAAACATCTATGGGATATTTCATGTAAGCTTCAGCAGCTTCTCAGCTCAGCCATCACCTGGAAATAACACAAAGAGAATGCCAAAGTTTAACAGATGTCACTCTTTCAAACAAGACAGTAAATTCATGTGTCTTCACCTCTTTCAGTCTGAACTTCCTCCCTGTGCTAGAATTTAACTAAAAAAAAAAAGGAAACAAACATTTTAATCCCGAGTTTACACACTACATGTAAAATGTAGCATTAAAAGCATCTATTTTCACTGCAGACATAACATCTCGCCTCTGGCATCGACTCTGTCAAATACCTATTTGTCTTTACCATCCCTCCTCTCCATTTAGTATTTAGTGTGACGATTCATTCACCGAAATCAGCCATTTCCCTTTTATTCTAAAGGCCAGCAGCTCCAACTAAACTGAAATTTTCTTCAGGCTACTACATCTATTTAAAGCATTCTGCAGGCAGGATTTCTTAGTATTTTGATTGTTTATAATAAAAGTTTTATAGGACTGTTTTCTTTAATCTCTTACTCTTAAGAAGTCTGTTAATTAAAAACTGGAGCTATCAGAAATTTACTTTGTGGATCCAAACAAAATTAGTGTTTCTTCTTCAGCAGGGACTCATTTAAATCAGAAGTGAAACTACCATGAGATAACCTGTCAGAACAGTTTAAGAAAGTAAAAATTCTGCTGTTCCCTTGCCAAGACTGATCAAGCATCTTCCATGTAAAATAAAAGTGTTAGATGACAGAAAAATAGAAAATGAAAGGGAATAAGTCTCATTTTCCCTCCTCCTCCATTCGGTAAACACAAAATTCTCCTGAAATCTTACATTCATTTCAAATTTGCTCAAATTTCCCTGAGATCTCCCATCACCAAGCACAACAAGCAGAGGTTTGTCTCGCTGTCCGTAGCAAACCTCCGGTTTGACAAGCACTAAACAGACAGACTGCGGCAGGAGAGCAAAAAAGAACATTGTCCATTGAGGTCAGCTCACACTTGTGAGCAATATCTTCTTGCTTTGTCATTCATGTCTTTATAGATATACTTTACTCATCAGATTTAATTATTATCCAGATTAGATACTTATTAAAAGCAGTAAGATTGAGATTTCAGAACCATTTGCTATCTGAATGTACAGCTGCTTCTAACACTAGTTTGTGATTTTTTCCAAGAGACTGTTTTTTTTAAACGGATTGTTGAGAAGCATTAAGTACACACACCCCCCCCCATGAAAACCTAAACTCAATACAGCAGCAGATGACATGTAAGAAGATTGTCGTATAGCCACAGATGATTTTATCTTGTAATAAAAAGAGTCACCGCAGAGCAAGAAAAAATTCAGCAGCATAGGACAGTTTCTTCACAACTCCGATGGGATCTGTTTCCTTTGAGTTTTGATAAAGTAAAAATAAACACAACTTCCTCTCAAAATTGGATTTAATCTCTCTTCGAAGTCATCCAGAGCAGAAACACTCTTTGTTGGTTTTTTTTTTGCGGGTCAATCTCAGTTCAGCCAAAGAGGAGGGGAAAAAAAAATTGGCTCCAAGTTTTCTAGAGCATCAGGCCAACACCAAGCTAATGAATTGAAAGGGCAAGCTCATTTGTAAAACCTTGGAGAAGTCTGCTCGATAAGCAAACACCATAAAAGTTAATGCTCACGTCTCCAGCGCTTCCTGCAGCTTTAGTTTCGTGTGCCATGGGGCGGCCGCTCCGGCAATTCAAGCCGCTGATGCCCCACGCAAACCATCTTCCTGCACTCTGCAGCGTGGGACTGCTTCCTAAGGGCAGAGTCTT
Source organism: Pampusana beccarii (assembly GCA_013399365.1). Lineage (NCBI taxonomy): Eukaryota > Metazoa > Chordata > Aves > Columbiformes > Columbidae > Pampusana > Pampusana beccarii. The sequence goes on along the minus strand of VWYH01001147.1, from coordinate 404,231 downwards.
CCTGCACATTACAACTATAATTAAATAATTTGGATAAAACCCATAACACTTACAACACGGCTTTAAAATATAGCACATGACCGTGCTATAAGGATTGTTAAATCACGCAGAAAGACACGTCCAAAACAGAAGTCAGAAAACCTTCTTGGGTGTTCTTTTTAATCTTTATCTATAAAGATTATTTCAACTGGAGTTTACTGTGGTCGCTCCACCCAGACGTATTTCTGATGGGTTTTGACCCCCTGCTCCCTCACATGCTGGTTTCCCATTCGTGTTTGAGTCTTTTACAAAGAACATGGAAAAAACAAGGAGAATTCAAGTACTGGAGAACAGCCCATATGCAGGAGTGGTGCTCTCAGGGGCTCAAGAGAAATGGAGATACCAGACAACACTTTATATACAGACATACCTACCTATATAGTACTTTAAAAAGCACGGAGGGATATCACCTGTGACCCAAGGAATGGTCTTACTGTTCACCAATGCTACACCAAGACCTGGCAAACTCCTAATGAAAACTGTACAAAAATCAAAGCACAACCACCAAAAACATAAGATGGGCTGGAAAAACACATTAAAAACATTATGAGAAATACAAATCAACTGTCTACTACTTCGTAAGATATCATAGTGTATAGGTTAAAAAAAGAAAACCTAAAAGAACAGGAACCGCATATTCCATTAAAACAGATATTTCAATGTGTGATTTGGTATTTTTAGCAAAGTGACAGAAATGGGTTCTCCTGAGCACATGATAGCAGATTATAAATTCTTCCTTGCATGAGTCAGAAGAGCACAGCCAAGATTAACTTGCAAAACCAATATTGAGTAAAGCCTTAGAAAAGTTGAAATAGCTATAAAATATTAAAAATTATTGTCTTCTTCTAGTAACTGTCGCTTTGAACGATTAAAGGTAAATGCAAAAAGGCTGTTGTGCCATCGTAGTTCAGAATTCCACCACTACAGAGTTCCAATTCAAACCTGAATTATCAGAAAGGTGAGACGAGTTGCTTTGACAACTGGAAACTGCAGACAAACAAATGCATGCGTTAATTTATTTGTGCATAAAAAGTTAACACATATCCAAAATACTGGCATCTGTTCTGGCAAAATCCAAACTCAACCATAAATATCCTGTTACTCTTGCTGGTTTCCGTGATTTGAGAGCAGCTGACTCCTCACAAGCCCTCGGAAAGACTGAACTACCCGTGCTCCGCTGCACAATGACAGGATGCGAGAGATCAGGCCACAATCAACACACACCAAATTTCAACTACAAAGAAGATTCTGATTTGACTGAGAGACGGCAACAATGCATTTTCCAAAAGGCAGTCAATGAGTCGATTATTCTGGGATGCCAAGTTTTACTGCTATGTAAATATGCAATTAAAGAAAAATTGTATTTAGTCATTAACAGAGTACTTTTTTCCTTACTGAAACTGGAATGGTGTCGAGCCAGCTAATAACAATATAGATATTTTGCATTGCAAAGCTAATGAAACAGTTCTATTTTTATAGCAAACATGACCACGCTGAATTGCTGCCAAAACATTCCTGGGACTAGTTCTCAGAGGCAGAGGCCAAATCCTTCAACACGATATAGTTTGAGACTAAGGACAAAGCACTGTATACTGAAAAACAAGCCTACCTGAACTTTTATCAAAATTAACACTCCTGTGTGCCAAACATCTGTTACTTTTAGCCGTTACTATCCCTACAGAAACCTACTTAGTGCTCGTGCTTCTCTCATTAAAGGGAAAAAATTTAAAAGAGTACGCCAACACAATCCTAGCAAAGACTGCAATGACGATCAGAAGCAAACCTGCAACAGACCTTCAATGATAAATAGTACGGTGTGAGAAAACAAAACAAAACCAACCTTCTGAAAGAAAAAGACCTGCAAGAACTAAGACTTACATGTAGCAACGTTACAATCACAGGGGAACCAGTCTCTTTTTTCAGAGAAAAAAAGAACTGCCATGAATCCAGTATCTGTTGGCTGTGATCTATGTTCTTAAGGCAACTGCTGCGCTAATATTTCATTGTGAAAGTTGTTAGAGGCTTCTTCTGAAATTGAAGCTTGTTCTCCATAAAGTATACTTGAAGTTAACTTAAATAACATTTAAGTTAACTGAAATCACTAATGCTTTTGGTTGATGCACAGCTGAATTCACCCAAGGAAGTGGTTTAAGTTTTTTACTATATACCCCAGACAGTGCCCAGCATTTTAACGGTTACAATTCTGTATTCATCAGAATAAACCAGACTGATACACATGATTCAGTCACCAGAGTATCACTAGCAATCTAACTAGACAAAAGGATCTGTCATTTCTTTTGTAACAATCTCTGTGAAAATGCCATTTTTGCATTTTCTTGGAAAACTAATCCATGAATCACGCTTCTCCTTCCTGAAAGGCAGCTCTGGTACTGCACAATGTGCATCCAGCAAGGCCTCCAAACCACCCGCAGAAAGGGCTGTCATTTTCCAACTCTTTAAGTCATATTTCCAGATACCCGTAACATAAAATTTGATAAACTGGTACAGTTCTAACAGATATCACCATCACTAGAAAGTTGATGCATTTCGGGTATTGGAATTCTTTTTTTTCAATTTAGGTTCAGTGTTGGAAGTGTAATTAAAAAGAAGTCTACCTCTTTTCACTCAGAAATACATCTTTTGAAAGATAACAAGCATCTGAAAGCAAACCTAAAATTGACTATAGTGCCTCGTAATGCTGTATGAAAAGTTATCTGCTAGTATATTAATTTCCACCACTCTCAGAATCAGTCAACAGTAACTCTGAAACATAACCAAAAAATAAGCATGTATGCAACAGCCTACAGTTGGAAGACTGTGATAAAAAATAAAAACACAAGGACACAACTCCACATCGCACTTTTCACTAAGATGGCTGACAAAATAAAATCACAGAATCCCAGAATGTCAGGGGTTGGAAGGGACCTGGAAAGCTCATCCAGTGCAATCCCCCCGCCTCAGCAGGAACACCCAGATGAGGTTACACAGAAGGTGTCCAGGCGGGTTTGAATGGCTGCACAGAAGGAGACTCCACAGCCTCCCTGGGCAGCCTGGGCCAGGCTCTGCCACCCTCACCAGGAAGAAGTTTCTTCTCATATTTAAGTGGAACCTCCTGTGTTCCAGTTTGCACCCATTGCCCCTTGTCCTGTCACTGGTTGTCACCGAGAAGAGCCTGGCTCCATCCTCCTGACACTGCCCCTTTCCATATTGATCCCCATGAATGAGGTCACCCCTCAGTCTCCTCTTCTCCAAGCTCCAGAGCCCCAGCTCCCTCAGCCTTTCCTCACACGGCAGATGCTCCACTCCCTTCAGCATCTTGGTGGCTGCGCTGGACTCTCTGCAGCAGTTCCCTGTCCTTCTGGAACTGAGGGGCCCAGCACTGGACACAATATTCCAGATGTGGTCTCACCAGGGCAGAGCAGAGGGGCAGGAGAATCTCTCTGACCTACTGACCACCCCCCTCTCATCCACCCCAGGAGCCATTGACTGACAGACACAGTTTAATCAGAACGCGGCGATTAAGAAGTTGTCAGAAGCCACGAACCCTCGCCCTCCAACCCACAGGGATTCAGGAGCACAAGTAAAATGCCCCCAAGCTTTGCCTTCCAGAGCCGCCACACCAGGCTGCGGTAGCGGGAGCGCAGCGCGGTGAAGGTCACGGCCAGCACTGCCGCCACAGCCCGGGTGTGACTGCACCCCAACACACACCCCCGGCGGACCGCGCTTCACTAACACCCATCTACCGGGAGAAGGGCACCGCAGACCGTGCCCGCCGGCCCCCGCACCCCAGCGCAGCCCGAGGGACACGGGACGGGGGTCGCGGCCCTGGAGGGGTTAAAGCGCTCGCTAAACCTCCCCTGCGGGGACAGATCCGCCCCGGCCCCCCCCTTACCGGCACCACTTACCCGCCCCGTGCTCTCTCCGCCGCGCCGCCTCCTCCCGCCGCCCGAGGCCGACGGGCGACGGCCCCGCGTGTAATCAAGCGGCGCCCGAGGAAGCGCCCGGTGGCTTCCGCCCGGCTCCCGCCTCGGAACTACAGCCCCCGGCGGGCCCCGCGGCGCGCAGGGGCCGCCCCAGCCCACAATGCGCCGGGGTGGGGAGAGCGGGCGGGCCCC
>VWYH01001147.1:374160-399826 GCA_013399365.1 Pampusana beccarii | reverse complement strand
GATGCCGCCGTGCGGGGGCTACCGAGCGGGCCGGGTGTGGGGAGCGCGCACGCCGAGCGCGGGGAGCGGCGCCGGGGCCGCCGCGCTGGCAGGGGCGCAGTGCCGACCCGGCCTAAACCGCTACCGGGGCGGGCGGGGGACGAGTCTAACGGAGCGAGCGAGGAGCTCCGGGGCCTCATTTTGTCCCGTTCCGTTATTTTAGTGGCGGCCGGAGGTTTAACGGGAGATCCACGGGGATCACAGCCCCGCGGTAGCAGAACCGGAGCGACGCGCGGCGGCGGTACCTGCGCCTGGGCTCCGCAGCCACCGCGCTCCCCCGGCTCCTTGGCCTGTGTTTCCTTCTCCTCCGGCTCCTTGGCCTGTGTTTCCTTCTCCTCCGGCTCCTTGGCCTGTGTTTCTTTCTCCTCCGGCTCGTTGGGCTGTGTTTCTTTCTCCTCCGGCTCGCTGGGCTGTTCTTGTTTCTCCCCCGGCTCGTTGGGCTGTTTCTTTCTCCTCTGGCTCCTTGGGCTGTATTTCCTTCTCCCCCGGCCCCTTGGGCTGTGTTTCTTTCTCCCCCGTCTCCTTGGGCTGTGTTCTTTCTTCCCCAGCTCGTTGGGCTGTTTTTCTCTCTCTCCCAGCTCCTTGGGCTGTTTCTTTGTCCCTTGCATCCGAAGCTTTGGCCAAGCTGGGTGAAGGTGTCAGTTCAGCTGTGCAGGGCTGTCACTATTAGCCGCACAAAAAAAACCCCAACCCTGTAATACAGAAAGAAAAATGTGGAAACGGGGAAAAGGTTTGTGTAGGCACACGATCCAAAACGGTATTGAAAATGGAAGTGATGTTAAACTACACGTGAAAAATAAAAATCTTGCGTTTTCAAGGTCATTAGAGCAAATGTGGATCATGGACGTGTCTACCCCTTTGAACAAATCCTACGACAGTTTGACATCAGTGTATCATAGTTACTGAGACTTTATTCTTCAGCTTAGCTTTTGTGGTTTCATATTCCAAGCGACAGGGTAAATTATGTTGTGTAATGGAGCACGGTGTCTCCTTTCCAGGTCAGAAGAGGATGCTGTAGCCATCACAGTGCTGGCCAGGATCTTGAAGCACCTGCATTTTTTTCCCTACTCTGCCACATACTCCCTCAGTGAATCTGGGTAAGTCAAGCCCTGATCTTCTGAAGGTGCCCAACACCTACTGAGGATCTCCTTTTGTCTCCGTTATTCATCTTTAATAAGGAATTACAGTATTTCTTTACGCAGATTTTTCAGGGTAAAAATATTAAGGAGTGCCTTGGATATTTGGCAGCAAATGGGGTGGTGGGAGCTTGTTAAGCTTTTCAAGAGTGTTCCCTTGATTAAATAGCATGTATCATTTAACTGCAGGATGTAATCAAGCTTGATAAGCAGAATGATCAGTTTCTGATAGTACTCCCCCTTTTTAAAGTTAACTTTCAAGCACTAATTACATACATTGCATATCCTCAGTATGGAGTTTGAAATCCGTATGCTGCTTAAAAGCTAAATAGAAGCAGGTTTTCCCAGAGCTGTAGTTTTGGGGTTTTTTTGTGTGTGTTAACTGAGAGGAATGCTTCACAGTTGCTGTTAAAGAGACTTATATTTATCACAGGTTTATATATGACCTTATATTGCTACTTTAATTTTTCTAGGATAAATGGGTATATATGACTTTTCCCCTGATCGAAAGCGGTTCCATGTCTTGTTTGGTAAGTTTGTTTTTAAAAATCTTCAGCAGTTGTACCTTGTTACCCAGTCATACCAAAATGTGGAAAAAGTTCTGGTGAAATGTCTTGCTTGAGGGGATTTCCACAGCGCTGAGATGTTTAGACTTAGTTATATCAAGCTTCCATGAAGGAGACTGTTGCGTGTCTCTTCTCTCCAGGTCTGCCATGCATGTGCTCTATGCTGTTCATTAACCTCTTGCTTGACTGACCTGTAGCAGAAAACGTTCTGAACTCCTGCTTATAGGGGCTATTTCTGTTTTCCCACTGTGACATTTAATAAACAGCAGCCACTCCACTGACATTCACTTGTTCCTGTTCTCAAGGACTGTTCCTGTATCCTGCGCACCCCAGTTGAACCCATCAGCCCAGAAGAGCTATCTCAGAGCAGCATCCATGAATGCCTGGTAAGGAGAAAACAGAAACCTTGACTGGCAACATTAAACACAAAGCTGGTACATACTAAAAACAATATCACTAGAGCGTGCTGCTTAAAATATTAACAGCAAAAATAACTGGAGTACTTTGGGACTTCCACTTTGGAAGGAGACCATAGATAACTGTTACTCTTAATCTTGTACCAGTTTAAATACAAAACACACGCACAAAAAAAACAAGTAACCCATAAAACTAAGTCTCAGTGCAATGGTAGAAGCACCAGCTTGAATGTTCTGGCTTGAGTACTTGATCTGAGCTTTCTAATTATTGATATTTCTGCATTAATTTTAAACAGGTAAATGTTTAAAAATCACACAATCATTCTGAGAACTGTTTTTCCTCACTGTTAGGCTGATTCTGATCTATCCTGGATTCCCCCATCTACAGGAAGGAATGAAATGGTATTTTGCTCTTCTAATGTCTCTCACTATGAACTCCAGCTGGAAATAGGTAACAAAAATGTACCTAAAAATATTTCTTGTTCCTCCAGCTGCATGCTCTCAGCAGGTTATTGCGAACTGCAGTAAATATTAAGTTTGTACAGTGTATTATCAGCTGACTAGAACTATTCTTGTGTCTCCTTAGCTGAGAAAAGTGGAGAGCGTTGCTCATGTTTCAGTAATCACTTACTTTATAAGACAAATTGACCACTGCCTGAATTTCTCTCTTGATGTTTCTGCACATGCATGTCAGTTTTCTAAATCTGTGCTATGTGGACAACAAATACAACTTTAAATAACATCGTGTCTTGGCACTTGGCTACCCAAGTTGACCATCCTAAAACTGGCTGCCCTGAATCCTACTACACATGCACACGCCTGCTAAAGTATTGTGCCTATAAATGTAGAATTGCCACCAAAAAATGTTTAAACATCTTTAGTTGTTCTAAAAATAGCAGAGCTGTGCTTTAACTAATTTGCTGGATGTATTTTGCTGCGACTACTTAAGTTCTTGACATTCTTAAAGGAAACTTCGTGCTGCTATCAGTTGCAATTTCAGCACTGTAAAATTAAATATGAAGGAAATTATGTGGTGGACTGTTCTATTTTCCAATGTTAAGGTGGCCACTTCTGGTTGCAGGAAGGAGGTTCAACAATTTAACTTCAGTCTACCTTGCACGGCATACGCCGACTGGCACGCAAGTGGCTGTAAGGATCACAGACCTGGAAAATTGCTCTGAAGAGCACTTGAAAGCCTTACAGGTAAAGCAACAGCATTTCTGCCCCAAGTCTGGTGTAGATAGTGATGAATACATACGAGGTTACCAAACAGAGACAGCCTTTGTGTTTATACTGGGTTGTTTAAGTCAAGTTTTTCCTCCAAAGGAGTAGAAAATAAACACAAGGCACTTGTAAATTTGAGAGTTGCTTTCTGAAGAAAACAGCTGACAGGAGTTTTAAAAATACTTCTGTAATTGTAACTTTGCAAATAGCAACTTTGTGTAAATGCACACAGGGAACAGTTCTTTCTACCCCTTACTCATGTAGTTAATGCTCTTAGTAAGACTGTTCTGTGGTTAACACATCCACTTTCATTTAATTCCATAGAATGAGGTGGTTTTATCCCACTTTTTCCAGCATCCCAACATAATGACGATTTGGACAGTGTTCACAGCTGGTAGTTGGCTTTGGGTCATCTCCCCATTCATGGCCTATGGTAAGAACTGTTAACTGAAATTCTGGAGTAGGAAAAAGGGCTGATAAGATTAGGACCGTGTGGTCCATGAGAGGTTTTTCTTTAAGCATCTCCTGTCTTTTGAAACCTTCCCAAACCATTTGTTTAGAGAAATCTTCTGGACATGTTCTTCCTCTCCAGGGAAGGACTGATATTTGAACTGCATTAAATTGCACGTAATCCTAACACCCGCTGTGTGAGGAATGGTAACTGGGTGATGTACGTGACTTCATACAACCTTGAATTTTGCCCATGGAAATCATGTCTGGACTGAACACAAGTTTGGCATAGACTTTGAGTTAACAGAAGCATGAATTGAGCGGGATCTTTACCTGATGGACGCATCAGTTGCATCCATGCATCTGTTCCTAATGTACCACAGTCAATATAAAGATGAGAATGCCGCTCTTGATGAACGCACACAATGAAGCAAGCATAGACAAGTAATTTAACAAGGCTTGTTAAGGCTTAGCTAGGTTTTTTTCACTTCTAGGTTCAGCTAGACACCTGCTGAAGACATACTTTCCTGAAGGAATGAGCGAAGCTTTGATAGGGAACATTCTGTTTGGTGCAATCAGAGGATTAAATTACATGCACCAGAATGGCTATATTCACAGGTAGGAGAATGCTGAGGGGTAAGAACCAGATTGCAGCATCTAGTTTATTAAGCATTTATAGTTTAACTTCAAAACTCATTTTCAGCTTGTCTCCTTCCTTTTTCTATATACTTTCTCAGGTCAGTGCAGAATAATTTTATTTTTTTTTAATAATACAGCAGAACAAAGTTTGTAGAAGTTTAACAAGGACAGTATTCTTACATTATTTAAAGCCAGATGTTACAGGGATTCTACATCTGTCTGGCTTTGTCTCTTTGAAGCAGAAGAGAATCAGAATTCTGAAAGAGAATCAGAAAGGGCTTCCTTACTTTACACCCTTTGCAGGGAAGGGGGACCCTTCTCCAGTTTCTGGCAGCTTTTTCTTGCTGATCATCTTTCCTCTCTCTTAGAGCTGTATTAAAAAGACAATTCATACCAAGTGAAGAACTTCCATGAAAATAATCTGCTAGACAGAACTGCACGCTAACATCTCACTATAAGTTAATGAAATACAAAAGCCTTTCTACTCTAGTAGTGCTTTGAGTAATTCTTACAACTAAAATTTACCACTTTATGTTACAGGAATATTAAAGCTAGCCACATTCTGATTTCAGGGGATGGGCTGGTTTCTCTCTCTGGCTTAAACAACCTCTACAGCTTGGTTAACAATGGACAAAAGTCAAAGGTGGTATATGATTTCCCCCAGTTTAGTACGTCCGTGCTTCCTTGGCTGAGTCCCGAGCTACTGAGACAGGTTAGTGTAAATTACGCTTCATTTCTCCTATTCAAAGTTACTGGAAGTACTTAACTTCTAACATAAGTCTTTCTGTACAAGTGCAGTGGAAGCTGTTGAACTGCAACCTTTAAAAAGACACAGGTGTACTGAATTTGTAATTTTCCTAAAGAGAGCTGGGTTTAAAGCTCTTGGTAAGGTGGTGCTGTACTAAGTCTCTTTGTATGACCTTCCTGGAAACTACTGCAAATCCTAAAGCTTGTCTTCAGTACAACTATCAGACTTCTGAATAAAGCCCGAAGTTACACAATTTCATTGCTTCAATCCTGCGTAGATCACAGGGTAATAGAATCTTGTCTTGAAACAGACACTTGTATTTCTGTGAGCACTGCTCTAAGGCATCAGTGATCCCATCAAGTTTTCTTTCGCAGGACTTGTCTGGATATAACATGAAGTCTGACATTTACAGCGTGGGAATTACAGCATGTGAACTGGCCAATGGACACGTGCCATTTCAAGATATGCCGCGTACTCAGGTGTGATGCTGAACTCTCCTTCCACTCCTGGAGGTTCACACCTTGGCCTGAGTAGGTCTGGATAGCTGCTGAACTCTTATTCTGCTGTTCCTTTGCACTAGATGCTGCTGCAGAAGCTGAAAGGTCTCACATATTGTCCTTGGGACATAAATACCTTTCCCCGTGGGGAATCCAGGATGAAGAATTCCCGATCAGGCGTTGATTCTGGAATCGATGAGAGCATGACACGCACAATGACCAGTGAAAGACTACAGATTCCCTTTTCCAAAACGTTTTCACCTGCTTTCCACAACTTGGTAGAGCTTTGCTTGCAACAAGACCCTGAGAAAAGGTAACCTTCTGGTGAAAACTCATTTTCCATCACTTCAATCTAAGACCAAGTGTAGCCCACAATTTGGGATACAGTAATTAGTTGAATACTGTTAAAGTCAGAATTTCCAAACAGAAGTACTAAACAAACTAACAAAACACTAAACTTACCTTTGTTTTTGTAATTTAGGAATTATCTTGTCTGATAGAGCAACCATATTTTTAAAGTCATTTGACCCCTGAATTTTTTGTAATACAAATGTACTTTGTAACAAGTAAAATTAATTTTTAAACATATGCTTCATCCAAGAAAAAAACGGAAATGTAAAGTGTATGTTTTCAGTACTATGTCTTTTCTGAATGAGGCATTAAATTCCTTGTTGAACAGAAAAGTTAAAAAGCCCTTAAAATAGCTTTCTTTAGTAGTGTCTTCACTACAAATTGAGGCATAGAATGTAGGAATTCTGTGCTGCTTTCCTCATGCTTTACATTTGTCCTGTGGAGGAAAAACCACAGGGCTTAAATTGATTTGTCAGTCTGGCCCATTTTCCAAAAGCAGTATTTTACTTTCCAAAACATAATTATATTGTTCATTTTATGATCTAGGCCATCAGCAAGCAGTTTGCTTTCGCATACGTTCTTCAAACAGGTGAGTTTACTACATTTCCTTAAATGACACAGCCATAACCTAAGCAAGCACAAAAAATTAGAGCTGGATTACAAAATAATTAAGTTAGCTTGAGCCAAAATCATCTTGTAACAGCATATCTATTCCAGACTACTTTTTTTTTTAACAATATGGTATTGATAGCATATAGGAAGCATAAGATTAATCCATTTCCTCTTTGATAAAACTGGTTTAATGGAATTGAAGTCAGCTTATTTAACAAGAATAACTGTTACTATTCTTAATTTAAATAAGAACTGCATAGCTAATGTAATTAGTCTTGAAAGACTAATTCAACTTACTCTAGAGTGAAGAAAGCTACCGCCTTCATCTTGTTATTTTCGATATTTTAACAACCAAGAACACGCTCTGATTTCACGTGCTTTTAATGAAGTCAGATACAGGGTTATGTAGACTTTTATGCGCAGCCCTGTTTTAACTTTTCTTCTTTCTAGATAAAAGAACAAACACAGAATTCACTACTGTCTCTATTACCACCTCCTGTTCAAAATAACAGATCAGAGTTCTTGGCACTGCCCTCGACAGCAGCTGGGACTGAACTTGGACATATTGCTGCAAGTCAAGATGATACAGACTGGGAATTCTAAATAAATACCAAACAATTATACCTCTCCTGTGCTTCAAAGAAGGAAAATGTGATTTGTATTTGCTGCTTTAGTTTGTATGGTTAAAATACAATTAGACAAAGGTATACTTGAAAATGCCATTGCAGTGGCCATATTTCATTAACTACTTCTTCAGCTGGATCACGGAGTGCAGCGTGCCTCACTTTCTGACCGCAAGGAAAACTGTATATACAGAATGGCTGAATACTTAGCTCCTTCCCTCCAAATATTTTTTAGCAAGAGAGTTCCTGCTGTCATCTTACTCTATGCTCTATTTTCAGCTCACATTGCTGCAGTCCATGTGCCTTTCTGATTTCAGGCTTGGGTTTTGCCTGTGACCTTACTTAAACAATCTATTTGTCTTTTCATTGTCACCCTAATTATTTTAGTAAGGAGAAATCCTCCACTTCCATGTCTAAATTTGAAGCTGCACAAATTAGTTGCTTATGCAAATGAATGTTTCTCTTTTCACACATCCCAAAAGGCATTTTCTCACTTGACATGCTGTCATACCTGCCAAAACTCAGCTATAGATCATTTTTAATGCAGTTTTAATACTGCGTGTTTCCCAAAGAAGTTAAGCTGCTTGAAAATGTGAGAGATGCATTTGTCTACATTCCTCGTACAAATTTGTGCTTTTGCATCTCCATTTATTTTTGCATCATTTTAGCAATTAATCTGAGGACCTCTTACTATGCAAAGTAAGTCTCAAGTTATAACAGGTACGGGTTAATTTTGGAGAATCATATTCTAAAGTTACTGTACATATTTTTATTTATACTGTATTGCTGTTTACCACCAGAACTTACCAGAACCTAATAATGTTTTCTTAAAAGAACAGGCAACGTGCATTAAGCTTCACTGGCACTGCTGCTGGCAAACAAGCCACGCTTAAATTCTCATGGACAGATTCAGCCATAACATGAACCTGATCAACCCCCTGGGATCCTGGTGAATTTATCTATTCTAAGTTACATGAAAAACTGCCTTTCTTCTCCCTACAATTCAATCTCTCATACTGTACCAGGCAATTCAAGCTGAAGAAAAAGCAGCTTCTTTTAAAAATAGCTGCATATGCTTATCACATTTTAGCAAAGTTGTGTCCCAAAGCCGCTAGTACTTTACTGATGTAAGTTCTGGTTGTAGTAAAAAAATGTATAAATAGATGTTGAATGGCTGCGTTTTAAATTTTCAATATAATCAACATTCCACATTAAGTCTTCGAGGCTTCTGAACCAGTCAGTAACCAACCTTGAGACTGTTCCTGTTCTGCCAGCAGCTTCACTACAGAGCCTTGAAGACCAAATGACCAAAACACAAGCCTGAGACAAACGTAAAATTCTAAATAACCACATTAAAGTATTAACAAAAAGTTGATTCTACTCATTATGCTGTGAAGAGCTCTGTATTCCAAAACTGAATACATGACACTTAAGATTAAAAACCTTTCAATAAACTTACCCTGTCTCCGTTTGTCTGTAGTTCTATACTTCTATTTTCACCATAGTTATACTAACAACTTGTTACTGCAGGAAAGAAGTTTTATATTTATGTCAGTCATTAGATAAGGAAATAGTTGTCTAAACTAGAAAATTACTCTGATCATAAAAATATTATGTTCTTTTAGAGAAGATATTATTTTCATGTGACCCCCACATTCTTAACCATTACAAATTCAGACTTTTCAATTTAAATACATTATATAGCATCTACAAGTAACTTGACTAACAGTACATATAAAACCCAAGTCATACCAGTGAGAACACACATTAAGTTGGACATATTTTAATTACAGACCTCTGAATAAACATTAATACTATTAAAAAAATAAAAAACAACCTGCAGAAAGTTTCAGGCAGCTTAACTGCTAGTATTTGCAAGCTTCTCTTGAAATGACAGTGTGCTGCACGCTCTCTATAAAAATGGATACTAATAACAAAGTTGGTATAAATTGATTCAAACAGCCAGGTGTTCCAGTGGAGTCATTTGCTGCTGTCTCTTTCTGTGGGAAAAAAATCAAAACTACTTATTTCTATCTACTTTTTCCATCAAGGTAATGGTTTTTAGCAGTGGTCTGGTCTCTTTGCCTAATCTGCTAACCTGTCACACCAATCAATTATAATTCCGATTAAGATTGCACAGTGTGCAACACCTTTGCTAAATGACCAGTGTTACCAATCCAAAGATCCACTGAAACGTGAAAACGCATTTAATGTTGGTTAACAAACCAAAAGACACCATAAAGGTATCGCAAGAACATTGTCCTCATTGCACCATCCAGGTGGAAGCTGTATTTTAAATCAAGAGAAAATTGTGAACTAGGGTTAGCAGCAGCACCTAAGTAGCAGTTAACAGTCACCAAAATATTAAAAAAAAAAAAAAAAAAGGAAAAAAGGCACTCAAAAATTCAAGCGATACGGTGCAGCCCACTGCAGCTACTACACAGGCATGCGTTAGCTGCCACTACCACACGAAGGCGGGTGGAAAAGGCGGAGGAACCCAGCTCTGTTCGTGTTAAGAAATAAGTATTTTAATCCCCAGGGGATCAAACGAGCCCAGTCAGGGCCGGGCGGCCACAGCTGCCCGGCTGACAGGACGGAAAAGGCGGGAAGCGGCGGGTGCCGGTTCCCTCAGGCCGCGTCTGACATGGCGGCCCCGCCACCCCCCCCACCCTGGTCGTTACGGGCGGCGGTGGAAAAGCGGGTGGAAACGGCCAGGATTTAGCGGCAAATAAATGGATCGGGGAAGGGACGGCGACACACAGCTCGGCCCTAAGAAGCGGGGAATCAGGGGGAAAAAAAAATTCCCAAAAGCACCTGTTTGAGAAGGAGCGGGCGGGAGCTCTTTGTGGTGCCCTCTGTGAGGAGAGCGAGTAGCCCGGGATGCGGGGAACACTGTAACACCCGGGGAAAAAAAGAGACTTTTCTCTAAGTAACATCAGTAACACCAAAAATGGAAAGAGAGGTAAGGCTTAGCAATAAATACACACCTGGTGATTTAATCTCTTCAGTCATGTAAACTAATTCTGCTGCAAGTCGTGAATTCTGACCTAACCGTAACCCTCCTGAAGTTTACCTCAGCAATACCAAAAAAACCCCGAACTTTAAAGGATACTTTTCAAATTAATGCCACCTGGCTTCACGCTGAGACAGTAACAGTTAAAAGAAGAAAATAAAAACCAAACAACACCTGAATTTAACCAAATTTTAAATGACTGCCTTTTAAAAAGTCAAATAGGAACAATTTAGCTGCAAAGCTATTATTTATCACACATTAAAAATAAGGTTTTCTGTAATCAGTTGTTCAGAGCTTGTATACTATAAGTAATATCAGCATTAGGGAAAAAAATTAGACAGACTGATTTCTTTTAAACAGACTAATCATTTGGAAACAGGACGAAGTAGTATAATAATTTCTAACTAGTATAGAGCAGTTGTTTAATTGTTTAATATATGTAAAAACAAGAAATTGGCACTAACATCTTCGCAATTTTTTCATAATGCAAAACCACTGCATTAAAAACAATGGTATGGAAATGACAAAGGCATCTCAGTTAAGGCTTCTACAGATATTGCATGTTCTGTAATTACACATCTATTTTGCAAACTTGTTCTAAAACTATCCAAGTAACTAAACAAAAAAGCTTAGTTGAACTAATTGTGAAGCTTAGTGGAATGAAAAATACTTTGTAAAATAGATAATTTAAGCCATCAAGTTGTTTATTAAGTGTGATTTTAAGTGGCAACCTCAAACCTCATTGATTTAAATATGCATATACTCGGACCTTCCCAAAAGATACACCGGAAAGACAAGCCTGGTTTGAAATGTTGATCCCATTAAGTCCATTAACTTATCTCTGTTCAACCATCTAAACAAACTACTGTATTTCAGAGTGAGAATGAACCTGGCTTTTCACTAGCATTGCTCTGTCCAAAGGATACTTGGAGGCCAGTTCCTAGTAGTAACATTAGAAATTAGGCAACGATATTATTCAAGTTTTTCCTATACTGATTTGATGCCTTAGCACAGTGTTGCCTGAGCTTCATACTGTATGGACAAAATCATACTACTTACCATGCCAAGATGAGAGAAATATCAAGCAGCAAAGAGAAGTTCAAGAATTCTGTAAATCAAATTTACCACATCTGGAGAAAAGTGTGGTGGCAACCCACACAAGAACACTAAGTAGTGCCTCATCCCACATCATGACAAGAACCTCCAGTGACACGCCGAAGAGGAGCAGCACCCTGAAGCTCTAAGTTTTAATGCACAATGCAGTGCCAGCCATAAATTTGCTCTACAGTTTTGCAAAAATACATAATACACAAAAGCCATAACAATTTACAAAAAAAAAATGTAAACAGCTCCTTTCCACAACGAAGTGAATGCCCCAGAACACAGCCAACAGCTGTGGAATGTCTTTTCTGGTAGAACTCCTTTCCTCCCCATAACCCCTGATTAATACAGCATTTAAAAACTGGCATGAACACTGAATTTTTGAATTACTTAAATCTGCTGGATGGGCACAACAGAACTCAAGTCCTCAACTGGGCAGCAGCCGCCCTAGTTATTAATATTCCCATCCTTGTTTTAAAGTAATTCAGGTAACAGCACAGAAAGTTACTGCCTCTTTAACATCCCCCTTCAAGCGTTTTATGTGGCTAATCTTAATTTCACTACTAGAAAGTACAGTAATTCTCCAGGGAACTTTGACACCTGCACACCCTTTAAAACCACACTTCCAAAACACACATCAAACAATGCAAAAACACTACATACTAAATAACATATACAAACAGGTTTGCGGCTTTAGGTGATACTTTCTTGAGAAATGATTTCAGACTAGCTCTTGGTGATGTCTAAGGAGCTTGTTTCATCCTGCAATACACATGCATTTATTCACATCTGCAATGCTTTCATTTTGTCACTTTAACACGAAAGAATATTGGCTACCAAAATGGAAACCCACCAACTGCCATCATCACATCATTACATAGAGGGTGGGTTGCTGTGGAGTTTTGCTTACTAAATATTTTCTTGTAATTTTAGAAGGAAGTTTCCCATTCCATCCTAACACAAAACAACAAATACTCTTTTGGAGGAAAGTGATCTCCATCAATTAAGCATAAAGAACTGTAAGAGCTGTGAAATCCCCGCTTCCTTAGAAAGAGCAGTGAATCACACTATTGCTCTTGCCACACAAGAATATTATTCCTGTGAATGGCTTTCTAATAGTTATGTGTCTTGTTCATAAATTACAGGGCATACATATATCCTGTTGGCAACTAAAAACCACCCTGGTTGATTAAAAGATGTATTTAAGTATCCATTAGCTGACCAAACTGTTGCAACATTAACACTTTCATTTCTTGTATATACATCAACTTGAACAAACTTATCATCAAGATCTTTGTCAAGAGAACTAAATGAAGATGAAGGAAGTGTCCTCTTTTAAGGAATGACTAAACAAAATCCCTGACAATCCAATCTCTTATTCTAGCAAATACTTTTTCTGACAACGAAACCCAGATTGTTTGATGCTTACTAACTTTATGCTTTTTATATTTCCTGTTTTGTTATAATCTTCTTTAGACTACTTTCTTCTTAAGATTTTTTTTTTTTTTTAATTTAGCCAAATCAGGAAAGCAAACTACTATCAGCATTAGTAACAAAAGCAGGTTGTTGAAGACTGTACAGCACTCAAAAAAGTACTGGATGCCTGATATTCTGCATCCACCTAGCTTCTTTGGTTAGATAGGTAACAATATTTACAAAATCACCTTGACTTTACAGGCTAAGAGATAATCTACTTTGTAAAATAAAAAGCAAAAGTATAAAAGTTTTCAATCACATTTGGAAATTGTAGCATACATAAAAAGGTCAAAATCAAATATATACAATATAAAAATACTTTTTTTTCCTTTATGAAAGTTATAATACATGGCTATAATACACAACATGTTGAGCCATCAGTCACAGCTACAATGTTTGCAGATGCTTGTTCCACACTATGGCTGGACTCTGGGTATGATATCTCCCTGGGGAAATTCCTCGATTTCAGCATGAAACATCAGATCTGAAGGAGACAGAAAAGAATTATGGTTTCTTTTAAAAGTTTCACCTGAATACGATTTCATTATTTCTGGAAAGTGCTCTGGTGTTCCCCCAGGCCGCCCGCTTTTCTTCCCAATCACGGTATCAACAACTCAGAAATACCAAGGGCCATGGCTGTCTTGAGAAAACTATTGTTGCCTCTCCAAATCAACAGAATTAGTCATTATAGCAGCTGATCATACACAGTATGCAAATATCAAAAAAGCTCATCAAAACCTGAGCTAAACCTTGCCACTTGCTTCCTTGGCTAAGTCTTTATTATTTTAAAAATGGCTTTTAAATACAATTTAAACATCTATTAAAAGTTTTACTGTCAAATATTGTAAAGGCTGCCACCTAATTTATTTTTTTAACTCACTGAGTTATTAGAAATACACAGAGTACTGGGACCAGCTGAAATACAGAAATCTGTATGTTATAATTCTAAAGTAATCAGAAGCAACATGTCCAGTCTTCAGCCTCGCAAACACAAATCTGTGCTTCAAAACATGATGCTCTTTGGATACCTGTTGACTTGTAAGTTAAAACTTATGATTTTTTATGTACATCCTAACTTCAAGTCACAGGCTGCATGCACTTGATAGGAAAGCCGAGTTAGGATACACCTTTTGGATCCCAGTTGGAACAATAAAGGCAGAAGGCCTAGTCTCTAGCAAAGCCTGTTCTAAGAAAAGGGAATGACTCGCTTGCCCCTTCCTCCAGCCTGGGCCAACACAAGCAGCGCTCATTTGAATTCCTGTTCTGCGAGGACAAATCTGACTTTTCAAAGCTTGGACTTCCAAAAAATACTACAATGTTCTATTGAAAACAATACTGAACTCAAAGTGTATTCAGCATTTGCAAAAGGGACATTATTAACCTTAGGGAATTTTCTACAACACAAGAAGAATAAATACATTTCAAACAAACATTCAAAATACTGTTAAAGTAAAAATTACTCTTCCCTTCAGGGAAGAACAGACATACACTCTCTCATTTCAAAATTTGCACTGCTTCAGCCAGGACAAACAAGGCTTTTCTCTCCTTTTTAAATTACTGTTTTTTCTTTATAAAACCAAACACAAACACCAGCATCCTAAGAAGTACTTGCTCTGGAACGCTGCTAGGAGATGCTTGTTTTTCCTCAGCCACAACCTTTCTCAGGACTAGTCTTGAACACTAAATGCAGGCCACAGCAGACAAAAGCCTGAACAATCAACGTTCTGCCTATGAATGTTTCCTACCTTCACTGTGGTCTAGCTCTGGCCGGTAAGACAAGCAGATCCAACTTGTCCCAACGAGAATAGACACTACCAGATTGACCACAATCCACGGCTGAACAATTTCTTCCTCTGTACCCGCCGTCCTGGGAAAAGCACATCAACCGATCAGTCAAGTGTTTACTGGTACATACAGGTTACAATAATACTTCCAACAGTTATCGTAAAAACACACTTGCAAAGCCAGATGTGAAATCAGAACCACTTGTGCCATCCCGATGGTATTGGATTGCAAAGAGAGCGACTACCAAAGACAGCAACTCAGCTAAGAAACTCCATTATAGAGAATATCCACTTGAAGATTTGAACAGCAAATCCCTTTTCTTGGCCAAGAGACAGAAAATAAAAATCAAAACACATGGTCAGATTTTACTGTGGTGAATGACACCTTGCAACATTGTCAGTCAATCTTATTTTTAAGCACTTCCTCAGGGGGCCGCAAGTGAACAGTGAGTCAGTAAAGTCTGTTTGGAAGCCAGTGCAAGGACTTGGGTATAGATGCTGTGGGGTGGGTGAGACAGGGCTTTGAAAAGCTTACAGTTTAAGTTAGCTGACACTTTTCTGACTGTCATAACACTGGCAGGTTTTGTTACGAGAATCTAGGCTTTTTAATAAATAACAAGCATTTCTAGAAGCCCTAAAACAAAAGAAAAAACATCTAACTGCCCAAACCAGCAAATTTTCATGTAAATGCTTTTGTTCTGCTTCTCCTGCTCTATTTTAAAAACTCAGGCTACTGGAGTTCAAGTCCATTAAATATCTACTTCAGAAAGGAACAGTTTTGGATGGGATCTCCTAGTATGAAACTGTGTCTCGTATTTCATGCTAGCTGGGTCTGCATACTGTAGCAGACATACCACTTCTTTGTAATACCACGACATTCATTTCTTCACAGATTAGACCATCTCCTTCAAGACTAGCGCTGGATCTCTACAGAGTGCCCTGCTCTTGAACACAAAACGGCTACCTCAGTAGGGTCTTAATTCTCCAGCAAAAGACTTTCTTAAACTTCCCTCCAAAGGTCATTTTCAGCATCATTCCAACAGGCTCTTGTTTGAGGTTGAATGGATTTGTGACTAACATGACTGAACCCACCTTTGAGTTCTCATTTTTGAGTGAAATTACCAAAGATTCAGGACAAGCTCAGAAAAAGGCAGGTTTAATAATGAAATCCTTCATTAACACTTTCTTACGTATGCTGTATAACCTTTTCAATCCACCAGTCTGACTGAGGTTCCTAAGTGGGCTATGTGATAACTTTCAGAAGTGATTTCTTAAGTTGCTTACCAGATGCTGCCATTTTCCGAAGGTGGTGTGTAGAGATTAATTCTATCACATGTCATCTGCTGGCTTAAGGATAAAATCAGAGCAGCAAAGTACACTGGAAGAAATGGAATTAGTAGTGTCAGATATAAACGCCAGAAAAGCTGTCTCATCATGACATTATAATTACCACTGCCTTTTCCTTTCACCCCACTGCCTCCTTTAAATCATTTTCTCCTCTTCGACATCCCCCTGACCCATCAAAATCTGGTTTCTGCACTTTTGCAATCGATCAGCTACATAAAAGGTGGCATCCTGTGATTCTGGTTTTTGCCAGGTCTGTGTTTTGTATTCAAAAGTGGTTCCCACTGTCTCACAGCCCACTATTGCAACTGATTTAAAAATATATATAGCAAAGAGTTCATAGCCTTTGAATGCTATTTTCAACTACTTCGCAAGTCACTTATTCTAAAGCAGAAAATAATCAGGGAGGAATATTTCAGTGAGAACAGTATGTGGGATTTTTCTGGACAGCTTCAGAATACTTACAGAAAGAGGCTACTGCTGCCGGGTCCAGGGTGAGAAAGCCCCTCAGCGCAACTGACGCTTTCGCCAAATCAATCCTGATTACAAAAACAAGAGTCATGAATGCAGGCCAGTAAGATAATAATATTGTTCCTCTAACAGTATTCCATTGTTCTTTTACTTTTTGCAAGATAGCTTTTTCTGCGTGTTACAGTGCCTTAATACTCAACTATATCCCACACACAGGCAAGGATCATCATTATGCCAAATCCAAGAAAGACTGAACCTAAGGAAGATGTTCCATAAGGTTTGTAGCTGTCACACTGCAGTCCTTTCTGGGACAGGGAGAATGGGGACAGATCTGTCCCCTCTCTAATCCTTAGCATTCATTTCAGCATCCACACCACCAACCAAGTTATGTGAATATAACTGCTCCCATAGCTTACATGTGTACTGAGGCATTAAGAATAACTTGGGCCTCCTCCCTGCCACCACTCCATGAAAAATAAAGTCACAATTTCCATCATAGAACAGACTTCTGCCCTGGCTTACCATGCTGTGGTGGAAACTACCTGTCACTAAAAGAAACATCTATGAATCTACTCTGTTGGTGGTCTTTTTTGCTCCTCTTTCTGGTCTTTCCCACTCTTAAGCTGTAATATAGAAACCCCAGGTAAAACAGTAAAACTGCTTACACAGCCTTGGTGCAAATCTGACTGTGAATGGAGTCACATGAAGAGTAACCTGATAGAAACCTCCACCCCTCTCCCCCCAAAAAAACAACCAAGTCAGGTCTTCCATGTGTTTCACCTAATGATCACCCAAACAACACCAGCACATTGAAGCACAGCTGCAGGCAATAGACAGAAATGAGTTACACAGGTCTGAAGGCACAAGTGCACCTTTATCTGTAGAGCCAACCATACGTAAAATCATTCTTTTAAGTATGTCACATTAAATCATCAACAGCAGATCAAAATGTGCCAGAGGAAGAAGAAAGGAACATACTGAACACGAATTACGTACACCTTTCAAATACAAACATACTTCACCTGTCAAAGGCTGAGACTGTACTGATAGACAGCAACAAATAGAACAAACTTTGAGCTGGGTATGCTAGTGTCTTATACTGCTGGAGCAGGTTAGAAACCGTGGAAAGTTGATTTCCTGCCAAAACGTAGATAACAATGATGTTCCATACAGCATAACCAGCAAGGAAGCCATGGGTCAAGAGTCCAATCACCCTGAATGGAGAAAAGAACATTAAACAAGGTTAGCACCTTGAATTAGCAAAGAACTACAGATAGAAAAGGCCTATGAATCCATCAGTTCAACTCTGCTGCTGTGTCAGGATCCCTTTCAGATTGTTTCTGAGTGCACTTCTGATCAGGTTCTAAAAATTCTAAGCAATGGGACTTGTGCTTCCTCCCTTGACAGACTGCCCCAGTACCCAAGCGCTCAAAGAAAATCAACATGTTTTGCTTTATCCTATCACCACTCCATTACTGTTACCAGAATCAAATCCTTTCACTGCCTGCACTCTCCCATTTTGCTTGTAGCTTCCCAAGCTTTCCACCTTACACAATGCTCTTAAACTTGTCGTTGTATCAGTCCTTTCATTATCTTCCTTGCTATGAAAAAGCTGAGAAGGAAATGCAGGCTTCCAGATAAATTACACTAGAGAAGTAAATGGCTGTCATCTTCCCACAATGCAAACACATATTAAAAACCAATATTTTTTGCTATTGTGTGCAAGCTTACAGCCCAGTCCAATTTCACTCATCCCTCTGTTTCACCAGCCAGGATTTTTCTTTGAGAACTACCTGAATTCAAGTATTTTCATAGTGGTCAGATTAGAGCTGATGGGTGAATCTCATTTTGTAACACATTTTCTCTGTAGGTCTCTAGTGTTTTGTTATCTGATCAATCTCTTGCTATTCAGATTTTGTCTGAATCTTTGCAATACGACTTCCCTAGTTATTCTTTTTATAAGTTGCATTTCACATGTGATTAGTCTAGACTAGAAATAGATATTCTTGTCAACAAATACTAAAAGCTAGAGGACTGTGAAGCTTTATACCTGTTCCACCCCAAACCACCATTTACCGGGAATATCCAAAAGCTATACACATCACAATGACAGAGAAGAGGTGCTAACTTCAAGGGAGAAGAGGAAAAAAACAACCCTGATTTCTGCTTATTTACATTAAATGTTTATCCTTCACCTGAAACTTCGGTGCACTGAGAGGGCGACATCTCTGGTAGTCCATGAAGCCTTCACATCCATAAGTACATTGATATTTTCAGTGGTTTTAATCAATTCTGCACGGTCAGCTGCCTGAAAACGCCCTGAAAGGATGAGGAAATTAGTTTTAGAGAGTACTGTTACCTTCCATCATCATTTCTACATTAATAGTTATCGGTGTTAAAAAGCTGTAAGCATCAAAAGTTTCATCAGAAAATTTCTTCTACCACCTCGTGCCCTTTGTCAAGCGACATTCATGTCAGGACACTTCAGCCAGTGTGATGCACCCTTGTGTGTCACGCTATGGAGTTTAGAATGTGCACAGCATTTTGGATAATTACTCAGTGTTCCCTGGTACAAAACAAACCAACCAACCAAAACCCACAACAAAACCAAAACAACAACAACAAAACCCCCAAAAAATTCCACTTGAAGATTTTTTGCAATATAGTAAATGATACTTTCTTCTCTAGGTGCTATGACAGCCTTTTTCACACACAGTACAGAATTCAAAAACTCAACCAAACATGCCAGCAACACTAATATTCACTGTTGAAAAATTAAAATGTATATTTATTTCCAAATAATTTTTGTGCTGGAAAATTTTAATTCTTCCCATTAATGCAGTATTTGGATTTTAAATACAATAACGCTTCCTTTAGTTGCAACGATGTCCTTGAATTACTAAAATCCCAAGAAGTACTTACGATTTTTCTCCACAAACACTTTGCTAACGGGCTGGCTGATTCCGGTGGGCGCAGCAAACACGGGCTGCTGGTCTGGGCTCTTCCTGTGCTCATCGTCAATGATATCCTCCTCCTCCACCTCCAGCTCATTGGAACCCTGCATTTCGGCTGCCCGAGGTTTCCTCCCAGCCCAGAACACACAACGGGGCAGAGAAAGAACAACAAGGCAAATGTAAAACCTCAACATTGAACATGCAAACCAACCAGGCTACCAACCTGTCTAATATTACCTCCATTTATAATTTTAAGAACTAAAGTTGTCATGGAGTTAACTAAAGCTGTAAAGCTAACCCTTAATTTATTTTTCGTATTTAAATTCCTTCTTGTGTCAAGCCAATAACGCGGGAGGAAATACACATTAAGAGATTAACATTTAGAAAAAAAAATACACAGACTAAACACGAAGCCAAGAAAATGGATGCTCTTGGTAGAAAGATGACTAAAATGATTTAAAGGCATGGTTCTTGGAGAAAAGGCCATTAAAAAGGATGAAAAAGCAGTTAAGTTTCTCATAAAATTACAAAAAGATAGTAAGAATGAAAGAAAGCAGTTACACATTCTAATTTTCTCATGCATGTGACTGAAATATGAGGCTCATGTAAATGTATTCAGAACTGTAATGCATCCAGGTACGCATAAAACAAACAAGTGAAGCATGTTAGATCTGAACCCTGGAAAGAACGGCACACCCACAATTTATTGCACAGGCTGAATGGTATCATGGGCTTCCAGATTTTATGTCTTTGCAATGTGACAATGTAAAATGCTACTCAGTGATGTTCACTATCAGTTATCCCGAATGATGGGCCACACTAGTTTTGTCTCACTTTGTTCTTTTTCTCTGCTTGCGGACCCCTGTTTCTTCAGCTTCAGGGACATCCACGCCATTTCCATTCTGAAATAACGATGCAACATTCTGCTGGGTAAAAGAGGTCTCAGAATCTGAAGATTTAAAATAAACCACGTGAAAGTTTCACAACGTTCATAAAAATGGAAATAAGTTCACTTAAATACATTAACAGTTATTATATAAACACAGTGGCAAAAAAGTCATGCTCTTCTGAGTTTTAAATTACATAAAGGATCTATTTTACCACTTCCAAAACCGTATTGCCATTATTTCATTATTTGCATGAACGTTTGTACCCTCTGGAATCTGAAATCACAAACAGAAACTCTAAGCTACCATTCACTCAGAGATTACTTTCACCTGTTTTAAGTCCAAAAGCATATGATTTAAAATATTTTAAGCCACAATACAAGTTGGCCAACTGCATGTCTGTGTTACCAAGTTTTTATTCAGTGCTCTTTCCAGTCTACAATTATTTCACCTACCGGCAGGTATTTTCTTCTTCTTGCGTTTCCTCTGCGGAGGGCCATCGGGAGGCTCGGGAGTTAGGGGCTCGCTGCTTTCCGACTGCCGGCGAACAGCTGCTTGGACGATGCCATCTGAAAACCAGATGAAAAGATCCAGCCACCTTAATTCAGAGCTGCCCAGAAAAAGCTGCTATTTGCTACACTGTGCAGAGCCTCCAGATTTGCCCAGCTTACAGCTAAGAGGTAAATGTATTGGCTAAAAACCAGAAGAGTTGAGAAACAGATGTGATAAGTAAGAATATACAAGGTGATAACTGACACCCCTCCTTTCACCCTGACGGTTTCATACCCAGGAGGAAATTTAAGCATCCAAGAAGCAGCGCAATTCCCATTTGGGCACACAACAGAGGACTGACAAAGGAATCTACCACAGGAAAGAACTATACTGCTATATTTTTCCTTTCTACATGCAAAAATTATAATGCAGGGGACAAGAAAAATTAAGAGTTTGTTACAAGCTGATTCGCACAGATACACAGTAAGGCAAAATGGGGTAATACCAAAGGGAAATGTAAATGCTAAAAAAACACCACAAGAACAAAGGAGGAGCAGAATAAAACAACACTGAAGCAGGTTTGCTCCAGTCTAAGAGATTAATTACTACACCTTGGAGGAATTACATTTCCATGAAAAGTTAACATGAATTCATCAAATATTCTAGCAGCAGTAGCATTGATTTGCATGATTAGAAGCAGGAAGTTACTTCTCCATTCCACATCACATCTGTCTTTTCATAGCTCTTTCAAGTACTGCAGTTTTTTATGATAACAACTGAATCTATCTTTGTTTTAATTTCAAGCATAGGTTTTTCCACCTTCTAGAAAGATCTTCTGTGCTAAAATGCAAAATTAACCAGTAAAGTAATGGCCAAAGCCAAGGTGTAGTTTGCGCCATCATTCAGCTCACTGCAAACAACAGTAAACAGAACTTCACCCCTGGGAAACCCTGCTAGCAACAGCTCTACTTGTTGTGTTTGAAGCTCTTCCAGTGAGGCCTCAGTTCTACATTCTTTTAAGCAAATAAAGGAAGTTTACTTATCAAAGCATTGTACAGTCCCAAGTCATAGGATCAACTGGTTTACAGAAATCCACCAGGTTCTATCAACCTACTCTGCTTTATCAAAATACAGCAGATTTGTAATATTGCTTAAAACAATATGTTTGCTCTGCAGATCCACTTCTTGTAAAAATACAAAGCTCTGGTGTTAGTCAGATATTAGGCTTTTAGCTCTTTGATGGTAATGGAATGATTAACTTGTGACTCTGTTTGGCCAAGGTCTAAAATTGAGCCAGTTTGTTAAACGAGTTTTATCTGAATTCATTGAAAAATCCAAGCACTTAACACATTTGAACATAACAATGCTCGGTATCAAGACATGTTGTATTGGCAGTATCAGGAACAGATCGAGGGACAAAGAGCAGAGGATGGAACAAGTTGACCTCAGTTAGCATTACAGACTTGTTCTAAAATGACACCACTTTGGGAAACAGGCTGCAGTCGTTTAATACAAAATCAATTCTAATAAATTAGTCAAGAACACTATTTAAAAATAGAGTCCAAGACTGAAACCCGTGTATCTGTCAGGAGCTTGGCTACAGCGCATATCTCACCCAGGATTACAAGCACAGTTTCCAGTCTTGGCAGGACCTTACCTAACGGAGTCTTTCCTTTGGGCTTCCTTTTTTTGGGACGACTGAGTGGAATTTCATCTGCAGGACATAAAACAGAAGTAGAGGTGCACGGCATGGAGAAATCTCCATTTTCCCCTTTTAACAGCCACTCTACTGCTAGTTAAGCAGGGGATTCCTTTTTACAAGTGAAGGCATCCTCCACCTTTTACAGATAAGATGACAATTCACCAGTTCACACAAGCAGGAGTGCAGAAGATGGCAGGAAAACAGGACAGGAGATCTGTCTTATGTGCAACAGAGGCTAAATATGCACACTCACATGTATCAAGTGGAAAACTGAAATACTCTGACTAATGCTCTGAAGAATGAACTTGTTTACAGCACAGTTACCTTCCCATTAGCTTGATTCAGTAAGGAAATAGCAAACAGTGAACAAAGAAAATCAACAGACAGTTCTAGCAATAGCAGCGCAGGTATCCATGCTCATTAAGCCATTAACCTGCATTTAGGAAAAGCACAGGGTCTATGTTTAAAGAGAGGATGAAGTGACACCCAAAGGAACTACTGATGTTTATAATTCTCTTTAATGCCAGAATAACTCACCTTGACTTCCACTTCACATTTGAGGAGGAAAAGGGGTTGAAGCGCAGTGTAAAAGGAACAAAGAGGAGCAGAAAGTTAGTTTGGAAGCAGTTGCTTTTGTGATTCACTTCCTTATCCCCGCTCCCAGCTCTCTTACCCCAGCTGTGTACAACAGCATTAAGGGTACGAAGCATTGTCAAGACTCAGCACTTTGTTCGTGACTATGCACAGTCTCCTGATTGGCTAGCTGTGGATCAGATTAAAAGCTTTAATCACCTGGCTAATTAAAACTTGTCTTACGTATGCCTGATATGTAACAAACCAACAAAAGTTATGAAACATCTCAGTGCGTACATTACTAAAAACACACTATCATCATGCCATCAATCATGAACATCGTATTTGCTTTTACGTACTTCGAAGGAATTCTGAATTACATGTCTTAATAACTATGTAATTGCTTTTCCTTCCACACTGCTCACTAGGGCACTTAAAAAAAACACCCAAATGTCACCCTATATCATGTCAAACTGGTATGCACCTATATATATCTCTATTGAAGAATACCTAGTTTAACTTCAGAGATTCTGAAGTTCTGAAGGATTCATGATTCAAATACAATAAAGAACATGAAACAAAACAAAAAGGGAAGGAAGAAGAGATCAAAAAGAGGGACATCCGTAAAACTAAAGTAGATGTTAATAAAACCGAAGTAGCTATTTATCTGAAACTTTTTAAGGGGTTTATCTCCCAGAGTATTAAAACTGAGCTAATACGTATAGCAAATTTTTTGGTCTCTGTAAAATTTTAAAAATATTTGCTTTGCTTGCTAATTTGTTGTACCAGATCCCTTTACAAGAAATGCAAAGCATTTTAAAGCTGTCATTACTATTTGGATATTTATTAAACTTATTTCTGTTAATTTCATTACTTTTAAGGATGCTGCAGCACAGAAGCGTGGCCACGTCCATGGAATGAACCGCTCTTACCTTGGCACTGGAGGGAGGGCACGAGGTGGGCACTGCGAGACAAGACAGGGACAAAAGTCAACTTGGGTAAGTCTGAAACCACCTCTCTGAGCGCCTCTTAAACCACTCCACAAAAAACAACTATTTCCACATATGGGCAGAACACACTAAGTATATGTTGTTTCAGATGCCTCTTAAATAGCGAGAGACTCCTTATGGAGATGTTCTATAAAAGTGCTCAGCACAACGCAGGAATAAATAAGCTCTTGCCAGAGTTCTGATGGGACAAGTACTTAACAGCTGTGTACAAGGCACAGCTTGCATTTCAACTGCACTTGAATAATTTTCACTTTTCAGGTACGGTACTATTTGCCTTGGAAAGCTTATGTCCTTCTATTTAAATATCAAGATAATATGATAATTTATATGTTCGATATACTTGCACAATATATAGCATGAGCCGAGTATTTTCTGTTAATGAAGCTGTAAATTCAGAACAATATTAAGTAAAAGCAATAAAAAAGAAATAAGCTTATTTATGAAAAATCCGTTAAAATATGAGAAAACATTAATTTTCATATTGTTTTGAAAATATTTACCAGCAGGTCGTACACAACTAAAATCTAAAAGTAAGTATTGATTATTAACAGTCTAAAACTGAGCGCATGCAGTTTCTCTCATACAGAAAAAGGCAGTTTGCTTTCAGATTTTGTATAATAGAATTATATCGAAAGAGTATACAGGAATAAATATTTCACACACTCCAAAACTTCAGTTGCTATCAGAAATGAAAAAGTCCGTAAGACTGGCAAGATTCAAGGCCCCACAAACTTACCACTTGCTTCTTTCCCATATCATTTGAAGCTGTTCCCTGACACAGGCACTGTGAACTGTTCTCCACTCCCTCACGCTGCTCACGCTGAACCGCAGCTAATTCTGAACTAAAAATAAGCTTCCAGCAGCCAGGATTAGCTGGACGTGAACCTTCCCGCCCCGGTTAGGGCCCAGTTCTACTCTCCTTTGAAAAACAGCAGTTTGTTCTGGGGCAGCAAACGTGACTTGCACTGCAAAACCCGTAGTAACTCTGTACAGGCTCCAGTGAGCACGTCTGACATAATTGGGTTTACCCCAAACGAACGAGACGCCTCGTGCAAGGAAGGGTTTTGGCAGGATTAGGCCTCAAATCTCGCACCTGGATTCCGGCCACACTGAAGACTTGACAGCAAGTGCCACTTAACAGGTAGAGACCAGCACAGAGACCAGAGCTCACGACTGTCGTTTCCCGCATTCTTGTGGCAGCAATTATTAAATGTTTAGGATAGTTCTTATTTAAAAAAACTAAAATCTAAAAAAGAAAAAAAAAAACCTTTTTATACAGCACACGCTGCCTGTGTAGCAGTATGTGTTCTATGGTACCTCTCTATTTTGTTACCTTCTACAAAACAACTGAAAAGTGAATTGACTTCTGTATGGTTTATTCCTTGCAACAAAGGGAGTCACATGCAAGCAGGCAGTGGTAAACACTCCACTGTCCCATCTGTACTAAAGTCCCCAACTCTGCCACACAAATACCAGCTTCACTCCTGTAGTTTGCAGTTTCTTGGAAGTTTGAAGGGACTTCAAGCTCCAAGGTGTAATAGACTGACAGCTTGTACTT
>VWYH01001147.1:305179-374141 GCA_013399365.1 Pampusana beccarii | reverse complement strand
TCCCTCCAGCTGTAAATTCCTTGTAAGATATCCAAAAAAACCCCCAAACTGCTGACTATAAAAAGGGTAACTTTTGCGTAAGTTTTGCGCGTCGTTGGTGGAACAAAGATTCCCTGACTGCCCAGCGCTGTTTTGCCTATTTACTGCTTGCTTTAATAAATCCTATTTGATGATTGATTACGAGACCAGAGTTGAATTGGCTAAAATTGTTTATAACACAAGGCAAGTGAGTTTGGGCACGGGTTTGCAGGACCATTTCGGGAGTGACAGAACTGCCGAGTGCCAACGTAGCCATGGTGCCCCTGGAGCCCAGAGTGTCCCACAAACCCTGTGTTCGCACATGAGCCGGCACAGGGTGGTGGGACACACCTGGAACTGTCGCTCAGGGAGGGGAAAAACAAACTACACAACCCCCGGGTGTCCCTTCGAGCAGAACACGCCTTCACTCTCAGTGTGGAGAGCCTGGTGCCAGAGGTGGCACCCGGGGAGACAGGTACAAACTCGAAGGTTTAACAACAGGCTTTACAGATTTAAAGCTTTGCATACTTAAGTATTTTTTTGAGGCCTATATATGGATGAAAATATTTTGATACTTATATATGGATGAAAATAGGCAAACAGTGTGTAAATCCTTGCTTGAGCACGCACCAAACGTTCACCCCCGGCCCGCGGGCAGTTCAGGGCGGGCCCCGCCGGCCCCGGAGCCCGCCCGCCGCGCTCCCACAGCCCGCCCGCCAGCCCCGNNNNCCGCGCCGCCATGGGCCGCTCCGCCGGGCACCGCGGGGAGGAGCCGCCGCTCGCCCCGCCCCGCGCACACGGGGGCGGGAGGCCCGGCCTCCTCCTGCTCCGCGGGTTCGAATCCCGCTGCGGGGCCCTCGGGCTAAACATGCTGCACGTTAGTGGGAAAACGAGGGGTTGAGCGTCCTTTAGCTTGTAGGGACAAACACAATTTGCAAAATGAAGTTATAGACAGTAAACGGAGAAGGAAAAAAAAAAAGTATAAAATAAATGTGACAAAATTGTGTTTGGGCACAAATGCACACAAAAGAAACTCTAATGAGAACATCTTGCTTTTCTAATAGTGGAAGCAAGTCTGTCTGTAAGCAAACACATGAAAAACAGGCAAGGAGAAAGAGTGGACAGATGTTGGACTAGGCTGGTCCTTGACCAGCAGCACCGAGCTGGAACCAGTCTCACCCTCCCTCTGTACTTAGTCCACACCAGGGACAT
The DNA here is from genome assembly GCA_013399365.1 of Pampusana beccarii. Lineage (NCBI taxonomy): Eukaryota > Metazoa > Chordata > Aves > Columbiformes > Columbidae > Pampusana > Pampusana beccarii. The sequence goes on along the minus strand of VWYH01001147.1, from coordinate 372,911 downwards.
ATTTGGACTCTAGTCCCTCCAGTTTTACCTCCAAACAGAGAATATTAGGCCAGACTCTAGAACAAGCAGGCGTGCTGGTAGCTGCAATATTTGGCCTTGAATAATCTCTTTGTGGACTGCTTAAATTGCTTTTGTTGGTTTTCCTGCAAGGTAATGTAGGCCAACAGCACCGTTGGATGAAGAGGGCATGCTGCTGTAGAGCAGAGAAGGAGGAAGAGGGGCTTCTGACTTTCTTTCCCACGTTCCGGCAGTTGCTCTGCCAGTTTTTACTCACTTGAGCTGATGGAACAAAAGAAAAGACATGGTACATGTCTTGTGAAGGTAAGTGTGGTTTCTAGAGTCATTTTTATTGTGACAACACCACTCATCTAAAATGGTAAAAAGGATAAGCAGCAAACCACTACCTTCATAAATAACACTCTTGGCTCAGAGATAACATGCTAAAAAAGCATACTGACAAAACATTGTTTGTCAATAAGGCTTCCAGAATACACAGGTTATCACAGTACCAGAATGACTGTAATTAAAAGAAAAAGGACTATGTACAAGGAAATTATGCAGATACATGCAACAAAATAGATTTCTCTTTATTCTTGTAATTGAGCACTCACAATATTTCCTTTTTTTGTGTGCGTGTGTATAAAAGTAGATGCAACTGTAACATAAGCTGAAGAGCTACACAGATCATTGTGTGATTGTATGTCCTGTAGCAGCTTCTTTCCTAATCCTCTTCCAAATCCCTCACATACAAAGATAAATTCTTGCAATCCTGACATTAGGATTATTCTTGAAGTGAAACATAAGCTGTAATCTTTCGGAAGCTGCCTGCTGCTCAGAATTAGGGCTGAGTCTCTGAGCAGATCCATATCGCAGGGACCCACTGGGGCTCGTCCTGCGCGCGATGGACTGCGGACAGCAGCTGTGCGGATGCTTCTTGTAAATCGTCATTCACAATCACTTGATCAAAGAATTGACCGAACTGAGCTTCCATTTTCTTAGCTGAATCTTCCATCTCCTGCAAATCTTCTTCCTGCGAGACACAGAGTAAGGCCAGAAAGCATTAGGAAGGTTATTCTAGTGACAAGCATTGGCAGAGGATGTGAGGGACTGAAAGGCAAACCCACTAACGCTTGTGTTCTCATTCCACATTTTTTGTGTTTCTTTCTGTCATAGCCATCATGATTCATTTCCAGATACAGTTATGGACTGACGTCTCCAAAATTTTAAGATGCTAAACTTGATTCTGATTTGCATGGAAACGATTGTGACAATGCACTAGACACAATGGAAATACAAGATACGTGTTTCCTACAAGCAGAATATTTTTAACTACAGAACTTAGCATAGAATTGACATAGATACTGTCATTAAGCATACATGAAATAACACAAAATATTTGATTAAATTACTGAATGAAGCACGTTCCAGATATTTCAGTGCAAACAGGGAATGAATGTGTTGACTCGAATCTTGTCACAACGCAGTTAATTAAAACAAAAATATATGAAATCGCCTTTGAAGACATTTGGAAGCAAAATGCCTCAGTCCCCTGGGTACAAATTGCAACCCTTCTGTTTTAAAGCAAATGTGGAGGGGGGGAAAAATCCCAACAAACCAAACAGAAAGAGACAACAATGATTTAGATTTGATCCTAAAGACATAACAATCTTTTTTAAAGAGTTATCATAGTTAACATAGTAGAATGCATTATATTCTAAACACAGAATCTCAGAATAATAAGCTCAGTCTCTTCTATTCCCAAATCTCACCTTGAATTTCATGTTCACATAATAATCTGTAATGATCCTGGCATTTTTCCGAGTCTGCCTCATGCAGCTTATGCTAGACGGCTTGATGAATATAATGTAGGGCTTTAATTCATGAGTCCGGGCTGCTTGTATGCCCTGCAAATTAAGAGTAAAAACAAGTTAAAGTATTTCAAGTATTTCTCCAGACCTAGCAGTAATCTTTTTCAGGAACGCCTACTTTAAAATGACTTCACTAATAATCCCTGGAGCAGACATTGTTCCAGAACTGTAGCATATCAATCACTTAATTCCACTTGGTAACCTTATTAGGAGATGCTTTCAGCTCCACTGAGTGACTGGACATTGTCATTAGCAGATCTCTACAATCAATACTGAAGATGAATCTGAAATCGGTTTGTTTTTAAAGGACACCTTTATTGCTCTGTACAGGCAGAAAGTATCCTGCTTTCGGAAATCTTCGTGCTGTTTAATATTCCCCGATGCTAACAAGCATTTTTAAACTACTGCAAAGCGGCAGAGGGAACTAGAAAAAAAATATAACAAAAAAAGGGGAAAAAAAAAAAAAAAAAGGCCAGCATGTAAAGTTGGTCAAGCCACCCGATGGAAAAATACACGTGTGCAACTTGGCAGTAATTCTCTTGCCTTACAGCACTTACAGAACAGTAGCTATGTGCCATTACTTCATATCCTTCCCAAAACTTGCCCTTTGAAGTCACACACTAAGAACCTGATAGTGGCACATCTGTTCCAGGGGCAAGATTACTTCCCCCCTGCCTTGTCCCTCTTGTTTAGGAGAAGTGCAGCAGAAGAAACCCAAGAACATTTTTAGATGTGAAATGAAAACTTGAAGCATGGCCTGCCTAATCTGCCCCTTTTAGCCGTTTGGTAAGAGGTAAAAAAGTAATTAAGAAAAAAACTACAGAAGAATGCAAAGATTGCATTCAAAGTTTTTTTTGCAATGCCCAGCATAGAAACATCTGGTTATCACCCTAGTATTTGCAGCAGCTCATGCTGACGTCAGCTAGGGCACATGTCAAAGCTGTGCAAGCTGCCCTTGCTCACACATTAACAGGCAACATTTGCAATTGTGGCCTATACAGCAAGTGCTGGCGGAGGTTCCTGTCGCAGTGCTTGGTCGTGCGGACCAGCAGCTCACTCGCAGCTGGTAGATTAATTCTGAAGAGAAATAAAGGTATGATTTGCTTGATTACCTTAATGGTTGCTGCTTTTACCAAAGGGTGTTGAGAGATTGGTAACTGAAGGACGGGCTCTCAACTAACAGGGGTTAGAGGAGGAGGAAATCCCATATGACAGTCTCCACACGGAAGAACAAGCCTTGCTTTAAGCAAGTATGAAAACTCATTTCTGTGCCATTCCACCTGACAATGCAGACTTGGAAACGAACTATACTGATCTGTACAAACCTGTCACTGTAGTATTCCCCCTCCAAGACCTATGCAGAGAATAATCTCTTATTAATAAAAGAGATAAGACAAAGCAACTAACACTGTTCCAATAGTTCGAGAACATACAGAGAATTATTTTTTCCTCCCAGGAGATAAAAAACATAGAGTTCCTGCCCCTTTAAAACTCACCTGTGGTTCTAAATCTATGACACAGACCTTCCCTTCATCTAGGACTGTGCGCACTGCATCGATACTGGTACCATACAGGTACCCTTTGTACTCCCCGTATTCCAGCATTCTGCAACAGTGGTGAGCAAGAAGGAAAAGGAAAGAGAACTTGAATATCCAAGGGTTCCATTTAAGGGTGAAATCTTCAAATGTAATCCAGTGATCAAGACCAAATGGTCATAACACAGTGAACACTGATGAACAAACATCCCCTTCTCTCTTCTCCGCTACACTGGGCACAAAACCAGAACCACTGCAGTTTGACATCTCCAAAGCACGCATTTTTCCCTCATCTCCTTGTTACAAATTATGCATTTAGAGGTTGCAATTCTAATGATAAAATGCTTGCCATTTATATCGTCCTAAAAACTCATATTTCAAAGCACTTGGCACAGCTCAGGGAGTATGGTGCTGAGCAGGGAGATTATTGACGCATAGGAAGGAGCAGACACCTTTGAAAGGTTGGTGCAGAGCTTTTGCAATGGATATGGAGATCAGGAGCAGGTCTGACTCATGTGTTCAATTTTAAAAAGCAGTGCAGCTTCCAGAAGGGTTAAACTCCTAACTTCAGAGCACATCAAATGAGTTCAGGCCTCAAGATCCTACTTTCCTTTATAAGGATTCTGACATTAATTGTAAAGGAGCTTATTTGCAACTGCACACAGTTTTTGAAGCAATTGGCTCAAGTAGTTTGATGAGAATTTACACCAAACATCGATAGTAACTATAAGCAGAGGAGGCCACACTTGACATCTAACTGCAAAACTGTCTTTTCTCAGATCATGCGACATTTGAAGTAACAAAAATGTAATTTGTCTCTCCTAGTTACCTGTGGCTATACACCATGTTTTCAAATGTTTCTTTTGATACGTAGTGATATTCACGCCCATTCATTTCATAACTCTTCTGAACACGAGTGGTGTCTGAAAGGAGATACACGCACAATAATATCAGCTGTAAGTAACTTATTGAAACTTTATGAAGGAAAATGAGACTAAAAATCAGTATTTTAGTAAGTAATAAGATGGGTTGTTTCCATTTGTTAATTCAGAGCAAAAAGCCTTTTGTACTCTACTGGTTGCCCAGTGGCAAGTCCTTGCAAATTAGCAAAGCACGTCTGTATTTCTTGGAATAAAAGGAGAATGTTTTAATTCAAGTATCTGTGACTCAAAACAATGAGAAAGTCCTTTGGAAGTGGCTGCACAACTGTTCTTACTCCTCTGAGATAAAACTGATTCAAGTTCATTTGGAAACATCCCACAAGCCTTGCCAGACTTGTACCTTCCCCACACCTGGGATCTTAAGCACAAAAGAATTCCTGAATTTTCAGCTAGCTTCAGATTCATACATTTCCTGTTTGGTTATCCAAATGAGCACAGGTAGAAACAATTTGTTATTACGTCAGAAATTAAGCTGTATAAGTCTCATCTGAGACTGGAAGGCTAATAAGGAAAGCTGCAAAGCCTATTAAGCACCAACTTCTGTTGCCTTCATTCTCATATCTGATTACCTAAACACTAAGAACTTAAAATATCCTTCTAAATGGAGGAAAAGCAAAACATCAAGATGAAACAAAATCATGCAGGCATCAAGCTTTAAGGGTTTCAGAAGTAACTTGAAAATACCTGTGGCTGATTTTCCAAAATAAGGAGAAAGACAGTATTTGAAACAAACTCTTATGAAAGCAAACAACTCTGGCTTGCAGTAGAGCCAAAAAAAACCCCCAGCCATGCAGCCAAGAGCATACGAATACACTGAGGCAAGAGGGAGGTACTTGACACTTCCCAAACGTGTTTGAGAAAAAAGGGGAGGAACGTTACGTACGAGGTACGGCACTTCGGAACTCACGGGGGTTGCTGGCAATCAGCCTTCGCCTGAGCTCATTCACACCAACTCCGGCAGGACCTGAAACACAGGAGAAGCAGCTCATATCAGAGGCACCTTTGGCTGGCATGGCCCTGTTTTCTAACACATTGCACACACACTAGTAAAATGTACGTATGTTCCCAAAAAATGCACCCGAGGTGACCGAAGCACCTCGATTGATTCAGGGTACAAATCACCTCCTGGCAATATAGTCATGCCCAGGAGGCAACTCAGCAATCTCAGTTTAAAAGAAAATATTATAAAATACTTCCAGATTTAGAAATGCTGATGGATTTGCTCTTACCCGGTTTGTTTCCTCAGGCTCACGGAACGTTGCAGAACCGTTTCCTTCTCATTGCTGCCACTAAAGAGCACTGCAGAGACTGCAGCCCACTCAATGCACTATTTCCTACAGCAAGTGGTACTGAATTCATCTTTTTAGCTTTCCCTACTGCCCACAGGTGAGATTTTCCTAGGCTGGAGTTTAAAATTAAACATTTTTCTAGCCATCGCCATATCCATGCATTTAACTCTGGCCTCAGAAATGCCTCCAGGTGAAGATGTTTTCTGGTAAGTTACAAATGGTTGCTCATCACTTTCTGTACCAGTCCCTGATGTCTTTGCTCAGCTCAATGGAGTTCTACAGAGCGTCAAAATGGACCATAAAACAAAGAATATGATTCAAATGAAACTGGAACTGGTTACTTAAGATGGGAACTTGAAGGACAAACCCAGAAATAAAGCATGTAGAATATATGTAGAATATATGTAGAATATATGTAGAATATATGTAGAATATATGTAGAATATATGTAGAATATATGTAGAATATATGTAGAATATATGTAGAATATATGTAGAATATATGTAGAATATATGTAGAATATATGACATTTGGTATTTGTGAACTTTGGTGAACTATCCTCATTATGCGCTCATTTTTAATACAAAAACACACCTCCTCATTGAGGACTACCTGCTTCCAGAAGGAGACCCCTACTCGCTGAGGATGCATAGAAGATTTTATGTTTACTGTACCTTTTGAACTGAGGCAAGAAAAGTTTGAACTAAACAACTTTAGGTAGGCCTAACGATATGTAAATATTGGGAGTACCACAGAAATGTGTTTTGTGATTATTTCCCGGTGTGCCAGCTTGGCGAAAGATCGCCTGGCACCCTTTTCTGCACAGAACTGCAAATAAAGCAAACACCTCAACCCGGTGTGTGAATTGGTATCTGCACACCCAGTGATGATCCCACCTTTTTGGGACAACATCAACCGAATATAAAACTTGAACCGCTTCCCTAATGAAATCCATTATCAACCAGCATTCATAACTGTGTGGTTTCTTCTGAGGACTTAAAAAAAACTCAAACAAAACATTCACTTTCTCAAGGACAGGTGACAGAGACATCAAACTGTAAATCCAACAATGAGGTCGAATTATAGATGAGCACTCTTGAAATGTCGCTTTGCGAGTGACCTGCAGAGACTGCAACGGCTGCAACCGGCAGTGGGAAACCGCTCAGAGCGTGACTGACCGCTTCCTCCCCTCTGTTACAGGTCACGAAATTTGCAGGAGAAAGTAAATTAACCTCTTACCCACTAGTATAATTAGCCTGTTGCGGTCGGCGGGGTGCCGCTGGTAGCGAACCACCTCTTCGTAGGGAGCCGCGAGCGTGCTGTAGCAGCTGCTCGGGCAGCGAGCGGAGCACGGGGCCTGCGCGGCACGGGATTTCCTGCGGGACAGGCGCATGCTCCTGCGGAACCCGGCTGGAAGGGGCAAACACATCAGTACCCAAAATACACCCCAGGTTCAGGTGACTGGGGCTTCGGTGTGGAGCGCCTCTTCCTAAGTCACACAACATACAGGGGTTTTCTGAGCTTTTGGCAGGGTGAAAGCGAATTTCGTTGCTGCACTTGGTATGTTAGCTTGGTAGAACCTCTGAGTGTTAAAAATACAGCTGAAGAAGAGGTCAAATCTCACTGAAAGTCACCTGAAAAATCAGCCCAGAATTAAAGATCCCCAAAACGAGCTGAAGAAGTTTCTGGTCCCATAAAGCATCGCTAGGGAACAGGTCAACTTTTTTTGATAGTGCAGCTGATTCATTCTCCTAAAGCAAATCTGGAACATTTGCTCCAGCCTCTAGAATGAATCCAAATATTTTAAAGGTCACTGTGGTTTGGTAAGAGGGAGCGGTTTGTTATTCCACCTTACCCTCCAGCTCTGAAAACTTCCCTTTTAGATCTACTTTACTCTCCAGGGATGACAGACAACAGAACAACATTATGGTCTAGCAAAATTCATCACAAAGTAAGGGAAATCTTAACAGCCGGTCAAGTTAAAATAATAGTGGCCAGGTCTCAGTAGAAACCCAACGGGAAGAGAGATTTAAACAGAACAAGCATTTGTAGGAGGAAAGTGACTTATTGAGGTCTGGGAAACAGAGCAAGCAGACTTCAATTCAGTAAGTCTCGGGGTGAAACAAAGACCAAAGCGTTTTATTTAACTTCAGACAAGCACTCAATCTAGGATCAAGCCCCAAACATCTTACTTATCTGTAGTCACTGCGTACCAATAAAGACTCGTTGACCAAATTCACCAAATTCTTCCTCTTCTAGAATACAAAGAACAAATACTCATGAAATAAATAAAAAAAAGAACCGTGAAAGCTTAAGAGCTACACGGCTACCTATTATTGCCAACCCTAATGAAAAACAGCATTCCAATAAACATATGGAAGTACTATACCTAGTCTAATAAAAAAGGACAATACTCCATAACATGAAATATTCAAATATTTCACTTGACCAATGACCAATTCAAAGGACCAATACTTCTGTAAGATAAAAATTAAACTTAGAAAGTCTTGGTATTTTCTAAACGAGGTTTGAAATTCAACATCATTTGTTTTGTTCCTAATGTAACTAGATGCTAGACAATGTTTTGAAATACTTCTAGTGAAAAAACCTCCACAAAATTGAATCTTTTGAGGTGAAACCTAGCTTACAGAATTCCTCAGTTATAACATTACAATAACCAACGAGTCAGTAGCTCAACATCAGAAACAAGAAATTTATAACTCAGTTTCTGCCCAATAGCATGCTTGGAAAATGCAACGTGCACCTGCTCAGATCTGGCAGGCAGAATGAAGACCTCATTTTATTATTTCTTTCTAAGCATCTCTGCATCAGTGATAACTGTGCTCTAACATCCCAGACTAATCTGTTTCCTCTACTCTTTTTGGCCCCGTTCTGATGCTGTTCCCTGTGAAGGCTTAACCATTCAGGTGAGCCTTCTAAATCTCTACATGTTTCTTTTTAAATAAAATCTCCCGTATAACGCTCAAAAAATATTTTATTTCCCAATAGATCAATGCTCCAACAGTTTAGAAAGTGTTTTATAAAGGTAATTTGAAAACAAACAACTAAGAAAAACAAATGGTGTCAGCAGTATTTAGATTTCTCTTCAAGAAGGATTCCTAACTCTTTTCTAGCCGTGCCTGTAGTTATCTACGCTGTGTATTCCCTTCACTGAGGCCTTGGTAAAGCAAAACCAAGATCCACAAGACATAGGCACAGCTTTACAGGCAGTAATTCTTCCAAGGCAAGAACATTCTTTTCATTTGCAAAGCATGAAATGTATCATCTTTTAGCACTAGATTCTTTGATTGACAGTTATAAGCATGCAAGTATTAAAACTAAATGAGATGCATCTTAGTTACTCTTCTTTCGCATCTATACGCTCTTCATTACTCATACCTTTTAAATGCAGTTTTATTCCTACATTTCTATATGTACTAACTCCTTATTTATGACTGCTTGGCACAAAACTGCTCGTCCAGGACAAAGCTCAGCTGTTCAGCTCACTTACACCTGTTTCATTGCAATCTTCAGGTCTTTTGAGCTGTCATTAAAATATTTTTGAGTGTTTCTGCTTTATCTACCCTCTGTTCTCTGCTATGGAGTGCAGTATGGAATCCTACAGGGAACAAGCAATTCGACTACCAGGTATTGGAAAAGGAGTGGGAGTCCCTGGTAATGCAATGAACACAGAAATTCTAACAGATTACTGCTTACAGGAAAAGGAGAGGAAAAAAGTGCGTTACCTTCCTTAAGCTCCTCTGCACGTTCAGACAGAGACAGACATAAAACAATTAGTTTTGAGAAGACAGTCTATACTAAGATTAAAAAAAAAAATCCAACCAGCTTCATCCAATGCATGCAGGAAATTTAGGAAACAGGTACTGCTGGCTTTAAATTTAAAATATGCCCATTTGAGCCATGAATTCTCAGTTCCAAACGAATGAGAGACTCTGCTACGGCACCTGCATCAGTATTGCGGTTGCAAAATACATCAGGCGGATGTTCTACTGGTTAATTTAAAGCAAAATGCAGCAGAGCAGATATTTGCACCTTCAAGCTGATATTTGCACCTTCATTCCCGTGGCTGCAGCCGAGAGCGGGATGTGCAGGAGCAATCCCTTGGGTGAGCACCAGGAACATTCCAGCCTGAAAACCATTCAGCCCTGCTGGTTCTGTCTGAAACGCTTTGGACAACGCTCGGCAGGTGGGAGACACCAAACCAGCTGGGGTAAGAGGAGCAGATCCGGCTGGCGAGTGGGAACCTTGTGGAGAAGAGCAGCCGGGAGGTGGAATAACACTGTCTCCACAAGCTTGCCCACAATCTCAAACAAGAAGTTTAGCAGCAGTAGATTTATTTTAGTGGCGAAATTATCTATTTTAGAAGACTTAAGTTTCTCAGAGCTCTAAATATGCTGTAAATAGGCAGCTGTTCCAAAAAAAAAAAAAAAAAAACCAACCAACCAACCCCAAACCAACCACCCCCAAACCAGCTTGTTTAAAAGAAATTCTGATTGCACGTTTTATGCAGAAATCATTCATTTTATAAAAGCATTTTTGTTTCTTGTGCACCAGGCATGCACACCAAGAGGAATCCAGAGCAGCTCTCCTGTTCAGCACATCAGCTCCCACAGGCACAGGGGATCCAGGTAATCCCATTATCCGTGACATCCGTGCGGTCCCTGCGGTCACAGCCTGCACCAGTAGCTGCACCCAGCAGCCTTTGACAGGTCTGGTACTGGGGCACGAGCAGAAACACAGTTTGGGGATAACAACAAAGACCTTACCACTAAAGGAACTGGAGAGCAAGAGGAAGACTCAGAACGGCTTCTAAAGCTAAGGTGGCATCCTGGATTTCATCACCTGCTTGTTTTTAAGACACGTGCTTTTCTCTGGACACCCTTCTCACAGCAGAACTACAGCAAGGAATGTGGAGTTAGATCAGAGGAACTTACCAGACTCAAACGTTTCTTCATCTTGTTTAGTAATCCAGATAGCAAAGGTATTAAAATAAATTCAACATTTAAATTCTTTTCCTCCTACAGAATTTCAGACTCAAAAATCAATTTTCCAGCTCCTATCAGTCTGTCTCACACGTACTTTCCCCACTTCCCTCTACACTGAGGTGGCGAGATCCCGCTTGCCACGCTTGAATTAACTGGTGGGAGACAAAAACTGGTAACGTTACACCCATGGTCCCAAACCAAAGAGGCTGGACCTCATCCAGGCAGATGTTTTTGGGGCAGTCTCTCTTTTTGGCACAGCACTATAAGCACCTTCCACCAAAACTGCAAATGGTTCATTTCAATACACTAATACAAGGTTTCCAGGGTATGAAAAATATTTTCTACCATTAAGTTCACTAAGAGAATTTTTATCTGAGACACCAAACCAGACTTTAACTAGCTTGAAGCAGAGAGAGTGATCTCAAGTGATTCCATTACCTGTTTCCACACACTTCTCATCAATCTGCATGTCATCCTCTAAGGATCAACACAAAGACAAAGAAGAAAATCATCTGAATTAAAGGAAAATAACCTGACAGATGCTACAAGACTGAACTCAGACATCAGAAAAAGATATTTGAAACTCAGATCTGCTTTAGACATCTTTACGTTAACTCCAACTTATTGATGCTCCCCATCTTCAGTGTGCAAAAGGCTGCTCTTAAACTAGTGCTCTAAAGGGCCTTTGGCAGAGAGGCAAACATGTCTAACTTGAATTCTCGTTTTGAAATAATAAAAGATTTAACATGGCTGTCACTGTTTATCCTGTAGATATCTATTTATTAAGTATTAACGTGACAGGAAATAATTTTTCAATCCTTTCTCTCCTGTAGCTTTGGAAGCGTTTCACTCAAGGAGTGTGTTCTGTTTGGTTGGTTTTATTATTTTTACAAGGAAGAAAAAGATTCATTCGGCTTCCAATCCATCCCCAGAGCACGTCAATTCATGTCCCTGAACTACAGCCCGATGGGCTCGGGTAATCTGCTCCTGCAGTTCTCCACACAGCCCCCCAGGAGGGGCCATTGTCCAGTCACAGGGCGTCATCTCTCAGCCGTATCGTGTCCATACGCATCCTTTAAAATGCCCTCTAGGAGCTGCTTGAGTCAGCTGCTGAGGATGGGACAGAAAAAAGAGAGAGGAAAAGAGAAAGGAAAAAGTGTTTCCTTCCTCAAAGCAACCCCTCCGAACTGTCAGCTCCCTGCCAGGTAATGCATCGCTGAACTTTCCACTTTAAGGCAATGTAAAATGCTACTATTTCAAATGAAAAAAGACTTGATTTCAACTGCACTAAGCACACAAAATGCCAAGAATTTGGGGTTCTTTTGCATGTATTTACCGAACAGCCTTATTTCTGACAACTTTTTAAAAAGCCTATAAAACCACGTGCTATACTGATTACAGGGACAGAATGCAATATTGCCCAGATACCATCTCCTACCTTCTTCCACAGTGCTCACTGCCCACAGCATATCCATTGAAGCAGTTAAAATGCAATAAAATTAGGGTGAAAGAGAGCTCCAGCTCTAACGAACAAAGCAATCAGCGTGAGAGGAATCCTAGGCAATAAAACACAATCTAGGAATTACCACAAGAGAAAAATGCATTTTATACTAGTACATTTATCCAATACAGCTCCAGAAACAACGTCCTGGAATTAAACTGAATTGCATGAGCTTCTGTTTCCCTGGGAGATAAAGACAAGACCTTTCTTTCCTACTCTATCATTCAAGTAAGTTTTCACTCACATATTGACGATTTCAGACAGAGATGAGGCTGGAAAGGCTGAGACCACCAGAATTCTCGCTGCTTCCTACATGGAAATAAATTTAGCACAGTTAAAGAACCGAAACATCCCACAAGCACATCACACATCAGAACAATTGGTAGTGCGCTGACAGAAGATGCCAAGAAAGGAAACATCTCCAGTGGTTTAGCCCACCGCAAAGTGCTGAAAAACAGTCAATGTGCTATCAGGACTCCTTAAATGCAACTTTCACATCAGCAGCCCAAAAATTATTTAGAGTATTTTGATTTTATATATAAGGACAGGAGGATAAACCATATTATGGTATTGACTCCAGGAAGGAGGAGAGCGTGTTGGCAAGGGATCCTCGTTCTTCCTTAAGCATGTTTTGGTTCGGTTTTCGGTTTGTTTGGTTTTGGAGAGTTTTTTCCTCTCTTTCAATCTGGTCTACTCAGTTTTGACTGAAGAGGTCACTCATGCCTCAGAGGATATCTTTAAATAATACTGCTTCTTGATACAGCTATGCCCTTGCACTATACATTTAGCATCCACCTCTCCCCCCGACCTCCTTTTTTTTTTTTACCTGTGAGCTCCTCACACTGCTATATAACTCACAAAAATTCTAAATAGCAAAGAACCAGAAAACAGCAAAATTAAGGCTTCTTTACCTTTTAAGAAGATGATTTGAGGGTATAAGTCCAGCACAGGCACTGAGATCTGAAACCTTCCTGGCCTGCCACCAGAGAGCATCATTCTGGTCCACAATCTGGAGTATTTCACCCTTCTTAAAAGGCAAACCCGCATCTGCGCACGGTATGGCAGGATCCTGCAAGGGCCAGTAATCGGCCATCGCTCGCACATAGAGCTGGTAAAGAAAACAGCCAGGAGTAGGTGGAAGCCACATTTAGAACAGATACAACATGAGCTTTGTAATCACAAGGCCAGATACTGCTGCGACGTAAGTCAATTCATGATGAGGTCGAGTTTTAAAAACAAGATCAAGCCCCAAACCCCATCTGTTACACTAAGGGAGGAAAAAAAATAAAATCTCATACATTGTGAAAACAATTGACCGTCAACCTGTAGATCAAGCTGACAATGTCTTCGTTACCTTTACCACAACTATATTTCAGGTTATTATCTTCACCGCGTCAGCAGCAGATACTGATGGCAGCTGAGAGGTGGCCATGAAAGTGAGGAACACTTGAGGGATTCTAAACTCATGGGCAAAATCACTTCTTTGTGTCACCTTATAGGGGGAACTGCAGTAACAATCCAGAAAAAAAGAATGTCTCTTACTGTTGTTTGGCTGCTGACAGGCCGATCGGAAACTGGAATTAATTTGAACATAATTGTCCCCTGAGACAGGGCCTAAATGATTTAAAAAAAAAGGATTAAAATAGGAGTAGTTTTCAACACAAATCACCAAATGCTGGCAGTGCAAACTTAACATAGCATGGCTCTGAGGCTACTATAACGTCTATATTACAAATAGAATTTAGGCAGTCAGAATGACAATATTGTATTTTTTTCTAAAGGAAACTCAAGAATGGAGCTTCAAAGTCTTGCTAATTATTTTTAATTCAATGAAATCTGTGTTTCATTATAAATCGATGTAACTTCAACATTAGTTCACACCAAACTTTTACACTGAAATCTAATTTAAATTACTGGCAGGGTCTGGTTAGACAAGTGATGTAAAGAGGGGAAAAATTATAAATCTATAAGAATTAAGCATTCCAATAGAGCTTGTATTTCTTGTACCTAGGGACAGCTCACACGTTTCTTCATGAAAATTCTGACAACAGTCGTTACCACTGCCCTGCTTCGCAAGGGGAGGTCTGCAGCTAACAAGCTCAATCTCTCTGCTTTAGCGCATTTTGTAACGTGGACTCTTACCAGAGGGGCATCTTCCCCCTGCTTTCTTGTGGAATATCAGAGTGGAACTTCCAGAAAAAAATTATGAATTGGGAAAGTCCGAATAAATAATACTTTTCGCAGAAGCTACAGGTGAAATAGCCACAATTACGTTTATTTCTGTCCAGAAGAGGGGTTATATTTAATTCTGGTTTCATAAGCAGTTGCAAACTTCATCCCCAGTAAGGAAACAATCTGAGTTTTCTACTAGAAATTTCACGCTTTCTCCTTTACTAGGGAGTGTGTGTGTGTGTGTGTGTGTGTGTGTGCGTGCGTGTGTGCAAGAAGCAGCATTACTCTTAAGGTACAAAGTAGAAATGAGATTCGCTACCAGAATATTGATGACTTGCTCAGGCTCCAGTCCCTCCACGGGCACCCCGTTGACTTCCACCAGCTTGTCTCCGGCGTACAGCAGCCCTGCAGCGAAAACAAGGCTGAAAGCGGCAGCCGGGGCTTTAAGGCAGCGGGATTATCTCGGGGAGGTGAGGCGGGGACACGCACGCACGGCGGGTTCGGGAGGCAGCTCCCACACACCTGGGCTGTGGGAAAACGTTTGGATTTCGGCAATAGCAGCCCAGGGAAGGTCACAACAAGCTGCCGTTTTCTTATTTCCTCCCACCTCCTCATACAACACATTTACAATCTATTGATGATTCATTCGCCTTAAAAGCAGCAGAAACCTTTCAATATAGCTCCATTTCCCAAAGTAATTTCTGAACCTATTCTAGCAAAACCCATTATATTAAGAGACCATGAGACTTGGGATCAAACACGCCCGGTGCAATGGGAGGCCTTGGGACTCCTCTGTCCTTCAGAGTCTTCACAACATTGTTTACTTCTACATTTTCCTTCAGCTCCATTAGAACATTAACCAAACTAAAACATTAATCAATTATTGTCTATAGTTGGTCTACACTAAAAGGAACTATTTCATACTGATTACAGTTCAGTTTTACATTTTAGTTACATTTCCCAAGGAACACAGAACACATTCATTTCTAGGATGCCCAAGCAGTAACATTTGCGAGGAAACTCCTCAGAAGATGGATTAGCAACTCATGCTGCCAATGTGTTCAGCAGAGTCGTGCCCAGATGTATTACTACATATTCCCTAAAGCCCATTATCCTATAGAATCACAGACTGCCAATGTTTTCCATTTTTCCGTTAGGGAATGGGCTGTTGGTATTCACCCTATGCTGCAGTTTGGAATATTCCTGATTAATCTCTTGTCAGATTTATCCAGGTATTGAGGTCAAGGATACATAATGAAAACTGGATTTGTACCTCAGTCTCAAACATAGCACATTCATACGAAAATTAACGGAACCAGAATTGAAGTCACTGCGACGTATCACGATTTACAGTGCTGTCCAATATACACATCATCTTCCTCTATAACGGAAGACTAACTGCAGAAGCTAAGCTATTATCTTCCTTCCAATATCTTATTTAAAGTTCAAGTTTTTGTATTTATCTGAAATAGCACATACCACTTCGGTCTGCTAGCCCACCGTGGATCACACGGGCGACCGTTATGTCACCCGTTATCTCGTGGCGTTTAATGGTGGCACCCTGGCAAATAAAAACAGAGAAAAAAACATGCGGATCACTGAAGAACCCCCACACGTTTCCTTTCACATCGCAAGTCTGATCATAGTGATGACAAAAAGGCACTGACGGATGCAGCCTTTTCAACAGCACAGAAATAGCTCTCAATCCTATTTGTATTTTCATTCTGAGATAAAAAACATCTGTCAACTGTTCAAACAAGGCACTGAAGGCCCTGCTCTGGTTGTACCCACACCAAGCCGGGATAGACGGTCTCCTTTCCAACCTCAGCAATTGGGGGGGAAAAAAAATAGTGAAAACTGGACAAGAATGCACACAATCTCTGTGACATTCCTGAAGAAAACCAATACGCACGATCAGTGCTTGTGTAAGTTACAATAATCTGTCAGAGATGAGCAAGCTCCCTCACCAGAGGCTGGTTGTTCTTCACTAAGCAGACAATCCTCATGGCCTCCTCGTTTTCAGGGATGTTGTCTGGCAGAGGTGGAAGGGTTGGTTCATAATCCTTCTGGGCCACAGTATCGTGAGCAGACAGCAAGGCCTGTTACAAACAACAGCAAAGCAACCGACCCGTAAGCAAGGACCACGCAACAGAGCAGCTTCAAACAGCACCTGGCCAGAAAACAGAAATCGGCAAGTAAGTTCCTACACAAACATAGATCCCTTTCACACACTGACATTTTCTTCTTTCCGCCTGGAAATTCAAACTGCGAAATAAAGTTTTAAGAGCAGTTTGTGCCTCTGCTTCTTCCGGAAGCTTACAAAAATGAAAAGTTTCTGTTTGGAACTCCAGAATATAGAACACAGGTTTTGCAATGACAAGGAAAAGGTGGTTTTATCCATCCTCATCAGTTTTGTAAGAAATCTCTCTCTCAAACACAGCCCTGCAGTAACATGCAGCCCACTGCAGGTTCTTCACACACACAGTTCACGTCTGATTTCACAACCAGCTTAGCTCACGACTAGCAAACTCTGTCTCTTCTGGCTCCTTTGCCAGTTTGGTAAGAGCTGACCAGCTCTTTCCTTTCCCACTGCAGATCACTCTGTAAGCAAACTTCTTTTTTTCCTTAAGCAGGACTTGCCTTTAAGTGTGGGGCTCGCAGCAGTCGTCTCAGCTCTTTGACCTCTCCAGACTGAGGGGCTTCACGCAGTAACTCCACCACCTGGTGTTCGAGAGAAAGCACAGAGGCTGGTTCTGGTGGATAATTAACTTGGAAAGCTCTAAGTCTACCACGTAGGAAGATGGGATGGGAAGAGTGAGAAGCCCCTCCGTTACATGACTCGCAGCATATCGACACGGTTTGCTCTACAACTGGACAATATGACCACAGCTGCACAACACTCAGCCAGGATTAACTGAGTTCAGGCCCAGTGCCACGTGCTCTAAAGTAATTTTTTTTCTCCTGCGCTTCAACCCATTTCATCACCAGTGTCCATTTCTCCACTTAGTCATTAACTCTCCCTCCAATTCAGAAATGTAAGAATTAATCAGCTATTATGATCAGAAAATCCAAAAAGCTTTTCAAAATCCTCACGTCAGAGTGCTTGACTGTAGCCATTACACTGACCTACACTGTTACATAGGAAGAAAAACATCTGGCCAGTGGTTAAAACAAATCATTTATGTGTTCATTGCACTGGCCAGGGCTCGTGCAGTCTGGTGCTCACGGCTGAACACGTTCCTTACCCCCTCCTCTCTTAACACAGAGCTATCGAGTAGTTCGACAAACGTATGAGTTTATATAGCGCACTCAGCCCTGAGACACAAACCAGGTATCAGAACGCTGTTATCTGCAGCCGAGTTGGCCGACTTGGAACAAGCCAGTAAAACAAATACCTATGTTTGCAGCTCCTACCTCCCGAGCCAACGCGCGAGCCTGCGGTGTGACGGGAACCGGCCTTTTTCCCAGGTACAGCTGGAGACACTCGTAAATCTGTTGCACGCCAGGACAGAGAAGAAAACGCGATGATGATATGATCTGTTCACACGATTACATAGATACACACACAACATACCGAGGACAATGTTGTATTTCTAGGAATTTCTCAGTCCAGCTAGAGCCAAAGAACTTGCAACCTCAATCCTTCACGTCTGATGCTTCTGGAATTGGGCCTATAATTAATTGTCTTGCCACATTCTCCTCCGGCTAGCCAGTTCTGCTGTAGTTTTGATTCTTCCAATAAGAAAAGCTGATTACACAGGACAATAGCCTGACAGTGTTGATTCTCTGACTTGTAGCTTGCTTCCTTCCCCTAGTTGCAAGCCTGATTAACAAAGTAAATTTAACTTAAAATAAATTCCTGTATTTAAAATGACCTTATGGACATTCTCATCCACTGCAAGTTTTTCTTCCTTAATCTAAAGATTTATAAAATCCTGGTTAGATGAAAAGGAAAATTTGTGTAGAATCTGTACGGAATTTCTCAGAGAAACGATTCTGCTCAAAAGACAAACACCAGGCAAAACTCCATTCTATAACATAAAATCTTCAACTATGCATCAGATCAGTGTGTGAGAAACAAAAAAAAAGATTTCACAAGCATCCATGCCCAAAAGTGGGATGTGTAGCCATAGACAGATTTAAAACCAGAAAAGACAGCTGAGCAGTGCCGTGTTCAGCCTGCATCTCCATCTCCCCGGCCTTCTTATGGATGTGTAAAGTAGAAAAGCTTTAATATCTAGGACATTAGGAAAGAGAATTTATTTTTTTTCTCTAAAGCAAAAGTGGTTTTGTTCACCTTGACTGCTGATGCTACAACTGATGTTGGGACTGTCAGCACCTCATGTAAATAAGCATTTATTGTCCTGACATTGCAAAAATAAAGTCGCTATCCCCTGGAGATCACTCTGGGAACCCTTTGCCTCCACAGCTGGACGTGACTTTACCTTTAGAAGCGCTTGCAGCCAGCGAGATCGGAGCAGGTCGTACAACATGCCAACGCCATTGACATCCCTTTTACAGAGCAAACTCAGTTCTTGTAGCACTAGAGTCAGAACATGAGACACACCTGAGCCCAAGAAACAGAAAAGCGCAAGACATTTCATTTCAAGTAGAAGACCAACCGAAGCCGAGCGGCCGCTCAGGCCCTTGAAAAGCACCTTTCCTCAGTTTAGGCTTCCAAGAAATGCCCCCCTTTCCTGCCTGCTCTCATTGTTTTCTGCAATCAATGCTGTTGCACCAGAGCTTTAATTTGTTGTTGTTATTAGCAGCGAGATTAGGACAACACCAGCAACTTTCAACTGACCTGGAGGAAAAACAGAGGATCTCACACATATCAACCCAGGTTCAAGCTTGTGCCTCCCGCTAAGAAGAGGTAAATGTAAAATACTGCCTTGTTCATTTTACAGGCTTTTTTGGATGGCCCACTGTTTGGGCCTGGGGCCATCTGTTCTGCTCCGCTCTTGAAAAGCGCACACCTTCTGGAGAATATCACTAATGAAAACGCAAATTCCTGCCAAATACATACTGTTGTCACAGACACCCCCAACACATCGCGGGACGGGAAGAACCGTTCTGACTAACAGAAGCAGCACTTGATCTGTTAGGAGCGGTTTTCTAATACAGTGGAAAACCAAAAAATCCAGTGTCTTTCTGAAAATCTCAAGGAGGCAGAAACTAAGAGGTGACAAATAGATAAGATGTCACACAAAGGCAGGCCTAGATACAAACTGGCTTTTTTGTAAGCATATGGAATTTAGTTTTACCCCAGAAATGACAACGGATCATTTCTGATACGTGATGCTTTTCCCAAGAATCACAACGTCTACACCAGCACTAATACAATACCATTCTGAATGCCAGGAGTTGGATTTATTAAGCCAGGAGTTGGGTTTATTGAGCTATAAGGGTTCTTAATGAGACCATAAGAGTTGCACGCTGCTGAATGGCATAGGAAAGTATTTTGTGTATTATATTTTGGGAAGCACAAGCTCTCTCTCTGCGTTTTAGTGCCAAAGTAATCACACAATACAATTGTAACTAGGGACTTCTCTTTGTATTTGTTTACAACATTAAACTTGCTGAAATAAAACCAAGATTTTAGGAGCTTCTAAAGTTACATCAGCCAAAGTTAAAATAATAATTTCTTAAAAGTAAAGCTCATCCAGCTGAACATTCGCTGCTGCAGATGATACCAACAGCTGCCAGCATCCTGTCCCCACAGCCAGATGAGACATGGGAGCTTTTATTTCTCTCCTGAGCACAATTTTTACAGCCATAGACAGTTAATTGTTTCTTGTCTCAGCTCTAGACCTTGACGTTACCAACACTCACGTGTGATCTGTCTTGAACTTGAGTTTCCCTGCGGTATTTGCCCTATGCATGTATTTTATACAGGCATGTGCCTGCTAAATTTCTGCAGATGCAACTTTTGCCTCAATCCTCAGGCTGAATTATTGAGTATCCAACTGGGAAAGCCTGGGAATGTACCTCAGGATCCAAAGAATCCCCTGTTTCTGGAAAGCAGACATCTAAGCACTCAAAGTGATAAAGATGTTCCATACAGAAGCAAAAAAAAAACAACACCAAAACACCCTTCAAATTGCAGAGAACCATTTCCTTAGGCATAAAACCCCTCTTGCAGTTTTTAGTAATTCTTGATACAGCTGCAGAGACCCCTGACTTTATACAACAGAAACAACCACCAGGTGTTCTCTTCTGACACCCTCTCAATTAACTGCATATCACCATTAAACACCAAGAATCATTCCAGTTTACTACGTAGTTAATTATTCTAGGCCTGCTCATCTCTCTCGACTCAATGGAGGAAGAGTTACAGGGACCAAGGTATAAAACCTGTTGGTTTTCTTTCTCTTTGAAAAAGATGTGAAAGTGAGGAGTACCGTTCTCTTGAGCGCAGACTGTTGGCACCTCCATCTTCGCCTTCCTTCAGGGAGATTCCGCCCGCGCTGCGTACGGCATCCACGCCAAGAGGGTTTCCCAAGGCTCGATGTGGAGCTGAGGAAAAGAGTACACTAATTTCAGGATACTGTCGGGTGGTTTAGATTGATAAGAAAGCAGAATTGAAAATAGAAGGGGCAACCATTCATCTTTGAAGGGCACAACAGGTTGAAAGCATGAATTAAACACGAGTCCCACCTGTAAATTCAGTCACTCACCAGCATCCAAAATGCAGATAAACCTCAACTGCAATATGACTTATTATTTCCTTCATGGAATTGTCATTAGATTCCTTCATGGAATTGTCATTAGCTTCCTTCATGAAGCCATCCAAATTAACATCGTCTGTTCCCCAGCTGTTTGAGTGCACTACCATGGGAAGTTACAGCTTTTTCTAAAGATGTGTAAAGCTTGTTTTACATAAAGATAGCTTGGAAAATAATCATATTCAAGAGCATATCACGCTTAATCCCTGCTGTTATTGAAACAATATTAAAAAGGAAAGATTCTGCAGTTTCCGCTGAATTTTCATTGGGCAAAGACATGATTTTGCAAAAATGGACCCCTATTTCTTTCACTGTCAGAATTTAAGGTCTTTGAAGGATTTGTTCCACAAAAATTTTGTATGTTCCTCTATTTTCTCATGGTGAATTAAAACACACAAAAAACCAAACCCAAATGAAAATCCCCACATCTCACCTTCCTGATATCATCATATCTCTCAGGCGATTTATAATTGGTTGCTACTTTTAGA
The DNA here is from genome assembly GCA_013399365.1 of Pampusana beccarii. Taxonomy (NCBI): domain Eukaryota; kingdom Metazoa; phylum Chordata; class Aves; order Columbiformes; family Columbidae; genus Pampusana; species Pampusana beccarii. Next base: position 351,386 of record VWYH01001147.1, on the reverse strand, counting down.
GAAAGGGTCAAAGAAGTTATTTGCTAATCTAAAAAAAAAAAAAAAAAAAAAAAAAAAAGAAGTCCTATATTAGCTTTCATTGCAAAAAGCAGTATATATTACCTTGTTATTTTTTGCCTTAAATTTTAAAATAGGAATTTTAAAGTGATTCAGGAAGGCAACACTAATTAATCTGTATCCATGTCACACTGAACTTGTCACATATAAAAAATAAGCCATCCAAAATTTTCTTCAAAATTCCTTCCCTTAAACTTCTGCGACAACCTACGACTGACTTATAATGTTCACTTAGACTAAAAATCTGTCGTGAACAGGAGACAAAGAAGTCCAGGGTTGCTTTGGAGAATTCTCAGAGCCTTGTACTCTGAATTGTCTCGAGTGACCAGCTTGAATATCAAACTCTTTAAGAGTACAAGGTGAAAAAAAAATATAAGATAATATCACATATGTGAGCACCTCAGCCACTAGTGAATCCCAGTGTGACGCTGATCGCACCGTGAATGCCTTATCCAATTCTGTTACATATACAGCAGTTTATCGCCTGGATTAGCAGAGCAAAAAGGCAGCCACTCGTCTCCAGATTGTTCTGTGGACAGAAAAACATCAAAGGTACAAGCGGGAAAAGTATTATCTTGATCTGCTTATAAAAGCAGAAGGCATTACCGTCACTTTTACTGCACTTAATACTTATTTTTAGAACATGTTGCCTTTCTCTCATTAAATCATAAAACTGCTTCCGAAAGGCAGTGGAAATTAAGGGAGGCAAAAAAACCCCAGAAGTTATGAGGTGATGATGCAAACATTTTATTACAGAGTTTTGGCAATTAATTTCAGGTTACCTCTACAGGATACTGAGTGATACCTCCTATCAAAATCCTAAGCAAAGATTACTTTTACAGTTATGATTTCTTATTTAAAACATTAACAACACACAGTTTGATCCTCCCCCAATACAACGTTTCCACTTCAGTGCTGGATCATACTGCATACTCATTTTTCCACTGGGAACAGCTATTTTTCATCTTTTACGAATGTAACACAGAATCTTTCTACCACACATCCACTGGGAACTGGGGTTTAAGCTGCGTTTTTTTCCCCACTAGTCTGAGTTCTGTTCCTTTAAGAGTTTGCATTCCCCTTCCTTAAGCTCAGTTGATCTGCCTAATGATGGATTTAGCAAAGCAGGCCATATAAATCTAGTCACGAATACCTGTTTCTTAATTACTGAGGACGTGAAGAGTAGGACAGAAATCTCCGCTGTGGGACAGCGCAGTCACGGAAAGAGGGATCCCTGTTTGCAAAGCACATCTTGGACTGCAGCGTTCCTGGTTTTCCCGCAGAACTGCAGCATGGAAACCCCAGCGACCCTCAGCGGGGCTGATCGCCGCCCCCACCCCTGTTGGGAAACTAAGTCTAGAGCTCCAGAGGCAGTTGCAGAAGCGTTTGCAAAGAGACGGCACTCGGTCTGCGAGTTACGTCCTAAAAGGAAACTTCTCTGACAGCTTCTCCCATAAACTGCCTATCAGAAGCCCCATTTCTTATTATCACTAATCCTAAAGATTCTTCAGCTTTTATAACTATGTTTTTCTCAGATATTTCGAGAACTAGAGACAGACCCTGCTGACATCCGTTGGTTCCTCCCCCTGCAAAAACACACAAAAAAAACCCCAACACACACCCCACACCAAACTAAAAAAACCTCGAACAACCACCTGACAACATCAACACGTTGACACTAAATCAACTTAGAAGTCCACGGCTGGGTAGTTCAAATAAAGGATTTGCTGTACAGTCCCTATCCGTCCCATTTCTTTCCTCTGCGTTCTCTCTCACCATCCCAGAACAGGTTGTTCCCTAATGTATAGCACCTGGCATTCAAGCCAGAATACTTGGTGAAAACTAGGAGTGAGGGGACAAAAAAAATAAACCCAAACCAACACAAAAATCTCTTTTCAGCTCCTACTCCCCATTCATACATACCTCTAACATTTAGTGAATGGGAATTAAAGAGATATCACAAGTTTAATTAGCTTTCCTGTAGCCATGAGAAGCAACCGATTTCACGGTTGCACGGGGCAATGCCTCTGTGTGGCACAAGGGTTTCGGCACCGTGCGTATTTTCTTACCTGCGAACGCCACAGAACACACCATGTTCCGCTCCAACAGAGTTTCCAGAGGGGAAGAGTATTTGCTGGGTGTTAGTAGCACAAGTCACCTCGCTACCCTGGCTAATCTATGGACATCCTCTCCTTTCTAATCCGCAGAACCTAACCTTAGAACTACTCATTGCCAGGGAGAAGAGAGCAAATCCCCTTAACCCTTTTCTTCCATAAAATGCCTACTTTAAGGTGTCTCTCAATTAAGTAGTTTCTTCTTCTCAGCAACTTTCCCAGTCTTCAGGTCTGTCTTCAGCTACCAAGAGAAGCTCTAATACCATAACATCGATCTTCTGTTGCTGGTCACGGGATTTCTGCTGCAGCACAAGAAACCGCCTGCTTTCAATTTAAGGAAAAAAAGACAAAAATAAACGTAATTACCATGAAGCAACAGAGCCAGAGAAGCCCTGTGGGTTAACTCGTTTCTTTGTTAGCTGCAGAAATACACAGAGCAAAACTAGTCTAACGCACTGCAGCCCGCGGAGGCTGTGAAGTGGAATCTGTGTCAGAAGCACATTTAATCCTGGGATTCTCTTCAGCTAATAACCGAGCTATATATCAGAAAGACCAAAAATAATCCAGCCCAGGCTGTCTGCTTCCATTAATCAGCAAGCTACGTTCATATCCCGTATCGCTACTTTTTATAAGAGGTTGCGTATAGACATACACACGTACATATGTAAAGGCAGATGTATTATTATTTTTTTTCATCATTCACAGCAAATGAAGTTAAACATTTGAAGTTGCTACATATTGGTAAATACATCTCCTTCTGGAAAGGCAAGAAGATTGCAGAAAAACTTCCCATCTCTAGTTACCTTCTCAGTTTAAGTCCCAGAACGCGTGTGGGAGGAAGGTCGTACAAACCAGAGCTGCTCACGTGTCAGAGCTGGAGGTTAAAATCCTTCCTCTCTTGGGAAACATCTGCAGACAACAAACACTAACGCTCAACCGTTACGTGGGAAAAACAAACCCACCAACCTGGTTTTAATGATCACACTTGGACAAAAGGTGAAATAGATCCTGACTTCAGATCTTTCCAGGTGAAAATTGCTGCTACTGGTTTACTCGGCTGTTTGTGGCTCCTTTTCAAAGAGCAGTTCGGCTCCTACAGGTCTCAGGTAAATATTTCTTGTACATTGAGTTCTACGAGATGGTTGCACAGAAAGAGCAGATCTAGCACAAAAGATTAAGTGTTCCAATTCCTGCCTTATGCTTCATTATATTCCCCACCCTCAGTTGTGTGCCTTTTTTCCCCCCTCTTTCTCAAATTAACTTTTTATAGCTTCCCTTTTATTCATATTATTACTTTTCTCTCCTCAAGTTATTCAGTATAACTAAAAAAATAAGATCAAGCTAACAAAAAATTGTTTGCAAACGTGAAGAAGTCTATTATCTCTACATTCTATTATCTCTACAGCCCACTGGGAATATAAAAAAAAATCTAACATTAGTTTTAAATATCATCTTGCCAGAATTACTCTTTCCCCTTCTCCAATAGGACTAAAAACAATTTCAGAAAGACCAATCTTTTTTGCTTTATTATGAAAATTGCTACATGACAGTCACTGTTCAAAACAGCATTTTGACACACGGTTTCTTTCCACTGAGGTGCCAATACACAAGCCATGATTACTGTTTAAAAATACGATTAGCGTTACCCATGGCAGTTTGACAGAACTTAAGCCATTATAACATCCTCCCACCCCGTTTTTGAGTCAGTCGTGGTAAAGAACAGCACCTGTGCTACCCGAATGAACCCTGGGTGTTATTGGTATAAATAAAGGTAACCATATATCACAGCGCACACACGGATCCCTGGGGGAAAGAGCTTTTTTGACTCAGACACACAAGTTAAGAGGCAAAAATCTCAAACCTAAACCAGAGGCGGGTTGCTGAAGAGCACGGGCTTCCAGGGAACGCGCGTGTGTGTCCTCAGGCCTCCGGTGCCTAATTCAGTGCCAAAATCTGAACTGGTCAGTGCCTTTTATTTATTTCAGAAACAGAAAGAACGGTGAATGCCTTTATATTTATAATTCTAGTAAACAGGGAAGTCCACAACAGTGCGATTATTTCCACAACAGCACATCAATTTCAGCAATTCTGTTCAAAACCTTTACAGCCAAACACACTATAGGTTACCCATTATAAATACTAACATTATCCTTATTTTTTTAAATAAACAAACATATTGGCTTAATTCAGGAAGACTGAATGGTTCTGTGGTGCGACTCATTCTGTTTCAACGTCTCTGTTGACAACCCAGGGATCATAAAAACGAACCCAGTGCTTTCGAAGCCATGCGGTCCAGGCTCTCGCACGCACTCTAGGAGATGCCATGCCTGTTCGCAGCATTGCTGATTGCAAAGGAGTCAATCACCGTCCTGTTACAACAGGAAATTATTTCTTCTTGGCAAGTGCTTGACAAACCAAGTCTTCACCACCACTTCCTAGACAGGCTCTGGCTGCAGTTCTCCAATCTTAAAACCCGAAGTCCTGAAGAAACAACCAAAAATGTTCTTCATCTGCGACAAGAGAACTGTAACAGAGGGTTTTCTAAGTGCCGCTTCAGGGAAGTGAGTGGGAGTTAGTGAAGTTTCACCGTGCAGATTATCCCACAGAGCCAGGCGGTAAATGATGGTCTAGGTAAGCTTTTCATGTTGAATCTGGTAGTAACATGCCTGAATTAAAACAAAGGGCAGTTTAGCATACAGACCAGATCTCAGCAAGCTGAGAAAACATCACACACACAAAAGCTGGTTATTTTTTCTACCCAAGAAAACTGAGGACTAGGCTTTTTACACACAGGGATGACAGTGACGCTCAGCACACCACGATCTTCTGATATGTAAACCAGCAAAAAAAAGGCGATTTAAAGTTACGAACTACGACCAACTCTTAATGAGGCAAGACAGCACGACCTGGGACTGAATACTTCCACAGTGCCCAGCTCTGCCAAGATGAAGTGTATTTTATTTTTTTTAACAAGTCTTTCTCTGTCTTTTGACAGAAGGACCCCAAAATAAAGAAAATCTTTTCTTACAGGACAAGGATGTGGGTGCTAAGTGTTTCAAAAGCAAAGGTTTCTGTCATCCGGATCAATAACCTGACCTGCTGCTTGATAGCTCTTCACTCCTTAATGCCGGCTCAAATATGCACTGGGTCAGCCAGGACCAGAAATAACAACATAAATGTCTCAGACAACACTTGTACACGTGGAAAATAAGATTCTGCTTCTACTACGTAGATTCTTTCTTCGATAAATTTTAAGCAACTCAAACCTGCACTTTTTGCAGCACTACAAAAATAACAAGAAAAAAACCTCTGCACCCACCTATTTCCAGTTTTCACAGACAGAAAATCCAATCATGTTCACCTAGCAGCTTTTATTGAAGTTCCAGGTTAACAGCCTCCCTCCAAAACAACCCCACTAAAAAGCTCCACACAGCTGAATTGTCACAAAACCCACTTGTTCGAACAGTTCTGAGGTACCAAAACAACCTGTTTCCATTACAGAGGATACTCATCAAAACAGATTCTCTCCCTTTTTCCATACTTAAGAAGAGAAGAATACTAAATACAATGTGGAGAGTGACACCGTAAAAAGAATTTTCTTGGTTTTTCAAAATTGAATTCCTGAAACATCTAGATGTAATGTTATTGGAATGGCTAATCTCCAAAGCAGCATTTCATTCCAATTTTTATGAAGGGAATACGGTTTGTTTTGTTGTAGGAGAATGACAGCTACAGGTGAGGGTTTGGAACAGTCAAAACCAACCAATATTACACATCTGAATCAAGCACATTCGCGCATTGCACCATTTTATTAGCAATACCCGCAACTGTTAGCTTATCCTCAGCTCTAAGTCTCCTTGCTCATCCTAGCTAAATCTTCAATAAAAATGTCAAAGTTACAACCTTACGTTCATAAAATTGTCCTAAGCTGACCATCATTGCTCCAAGCTGATTAATTTCCAAAGAAAGCTTTTAATAACCCTGAATAGTTTTCATACCTTCAATGTAGTGAACATGATGCCTTGCTCCCCATGCTGCAGGTAAGGATCCATCAGGTCTTCGATTAAGTGCACCTCAGATCCCAAATTCCTTATCCTGAGGGGGACACAAAGAGAATAGGTGAACAAAAGACATCATAGTGAAGTTTTTACTGTTTGTACATGGCGGTGTGCAAAAAACCTGCTTTCCCCCAACCTCATTCTGAGCTCAAGGCCATTTCACAGCTAACTGTTCAAATTTTTTTCAGGCCAAAGCAAACAGCCAAAAGAGAAAACTCAGGGAGTTGGGAAAAGCAAACAAGCAGTCCAAGGATGAGAAGCAAGTGTTTAATACAGGTAGAAGTAGTGCCTACCTGGCTCGGAGCACCACGTAGAGAAAAACTGGAAATAAGTCATCCATGGACCACAGAAAATCTTCCTGAAGCGTCTCGAGTACGTTCTGAGAGATCTCTTCAAAAGTCTGCTGGATCACCTTCAGCTTGTCAGCTGGGGTAAACGTGGTGCTGTTCGGAGAGCAAGGGCAAAGCAGGAGAACAAGAAGCTACGTATCTGCGTCTCAATTGAGAAGACAATTTTCTGGCTAGCGTGTCCCTTGCCCGAGAAGATGAACCAGACCCGTCAACCCACAACAGACCAGGCTGGAATTGCTGGACTGAGGCACAGGACTGCAAGTGAGACCGTATGCACAGGGGGAAAAATGCCTTTCTAAAACCTTTAACTTCTATTCTTACAGCAGAATTCCTTCTGTCAGCTGACAGGCACAGCAAAGCTTCCCATACATAGGTCATTTTGCCATAACTTCTTAGAAATCTGCACGTATTTGATTAGACATCCTCATGTTTTTGATTCTCAGTCGCATTTTACGGAGCTATACTTCATTCTCCATTTGGGAGGATTTGCTAACGGTTTTAGTAGGAACTCTGAAACTTTTTGGTGAAGTCTCTTACGAAGATGAAAGAACAGGTGACAGGTAAAGATCACAACTGAATAAACTAGATACTCCTACAGCAGGAGCAGTAAAACACTAAAGGCAAATTTCAGACAATTACCTGATTTGCTGCAAACATTCAACTGCAGAGGCAAAGCAGGCATCTTTTGTGCTTGATGATACCTGTGGAATCATGAAAAGATTGATTGTGCAGGTTGAACAATCCCACTATTCAGCAAAAGAAAAGCAGCATCTCATACAACACTGGCCTAAGAGACTTTTCTTTCAGTTTTCCAGTGCAAAGGGGAATGTGCCTGGACACCAAAGGCACCGAGGAGATCTGCCACCATATAATTAGTATTTGTTCACTTAAAATTCAGAAAAACTTGTACCGAATTCCTTGGCATGTTACAAGAATCAGTGACGGTTTTGGGTATCTTCCAGCTCAAGTAAGACTGAGAATGGTTAAATCTTAACTGTTAACAATCAAGTGGGAACTGTAGGATCAGAATGGTTGAAACCTAGAGAAGTCATAGCAATCAATAATCAGAGACTCAGACTTGGAACAAGCAGAAGAGAACAAATAAATGTTAGTTCCTAATATGCAACTGAGCCTCAGTCTTTCTAAACGGAGCAGGTAGAGAACGGGTGGATGCAAAAAGACCCAGAGATATTCACAGAAGCGATGGAAACTGGACAGAGAAGAGATGCAAAAAAACACTACATCCTGAACTCAGAAAGTGTTCAGCCACTTTCAGCAACGTAATGCTTAAGAATAAAAACGATACCATTCTTCTCCTAATCAGAAAATATACAATGGTATAACCCTCTTAATCAAGCAGCTTGAAAATTTCCTTGGTAGACTTTTATTCTCACCAAACAAACATCTTCCCAAATTAGAATTTGTTACCAAATAAGCCAGTGCCAAAGCTGGACTGACAGCTATCGTAAGAAATCACCAATCAAGCTTTTAAGTGGCAGACAAATTTTAGGGAAATAAGACAGCACAGCAAGTCTTAAGCAAAAAGCCTGGCCAACAATTCTTTCAGTGCTTGTTCACAATCTTGGGTTCCTGAAGGAATCACTGGGCACAGCGCACTGTGAGCCAAGGCCCAACCAACGTACCTTTCGACTCTCTCCAAGGACGGATACAGTTCCTGGCCAAAATTTCCTGCAAGAAACCCACCACAGTCTATTGAGAGAGCAAAGTCTTAAAGCATTTTTCACTTTAGGAAAATAAAGGCATCATGTTCTTCCAACGAGATGCAACAACTCTTACTACAGGATGACTATATCCAGCACAAAGAGCTGGAAAATAGTCGGATTTGAAATGCTCTGATGTTGTAGCGATGCCAACCTTTTCTTCCTTCCCCTCCATCCCCCACCTCTTTTTGACTCACTCTCACAACCTTACCAACTAGCTTAAAAATACATTTAGATGCATTTTTAATCAAATAAAAGCACTACCCACAATGGGACTTTTTTTTAGTTGCTTTATCCAATTGCACGCCATGATGTTTTTCTAACTTTTGTCTCGTTGAAGATACTCACGCTTGCACTCCAAGAAAACTCAGAAGAGCCAGATCAGTTTGTTTGTTTAGACGTAAAACACATTCCCAGTAAATATCTTCCTCCCGCTCGTTGTCTAAGGCATACAGCATAAACAGAGGAGGGTAGAGCCGTGGCAGCAACACAGGGAGCAGCAAACCAAAACTGGTTACCACATAGCTATAAAAAACAAACAAACAAACAAATGGGGGTTGGTTTGAAGAGGAAGACATTTTAAAAGCCCAATTATCTATAAAAACTACATGAAAAAGAAACCATTGGAAAAAATCTTTCACTTAGTATGAGCCTGTTCTATGAGAGAGAAGAATAACAAGCACAAATCCATCAAATAGCATCCGTGCTAAGAAATACTGAGGACTAATTTTCCTTTACGGTCCACATACAGGTAGGTTTGGGGTGGGAGGAGTGGTTGTGGTGGGGTTTTTTTGTGGTTTATGTGTTTTAAGCCTTCCTTAGTTCAAGTTTTTTTTTTGCTTTACATACCCTGGCTCAGGAGACTCTGATCTGGAATCAGATTTCGCGCTGCAAAACGATCGCCTTCCCTTTGTCTCCGGTGCCAGAAATGGAATTGTGCTGCCCTCTTCCGGGAGATCAGGAAACAAGAACCTAAATGGCAACACCACAGAGAAACGTTATGATTTCATTTCAAGGAGTCGCTGCAAATCACAGCATCGGAAGGCAAGATTGGAGAGGAAAGAAGAGTCAGCTGAAATAATCCATGGTGGACTCAGCACAGCAACCCCTAAACCAGAGTAAAGACACTGGCACGAACACTACACAGTTTCAACACACGAGGCATCTTCAACTCATTCAGTAGTAGTCTGACTTGAAAAACAGAGTCACGTTACCTAACCAACTGGAAGATGCGCTTGAGGTAGGACTTGATCTCCCTGACGGCCTCCTGCAGTAACCGCCGGTTAGCGCCAACGCCAACATAGGTCATCCTGTAGACGGCTACCAGCGTTTCCACCAGTTTGCCCAGCGGATGCAGAGGAGTATCGCAAGCCTGAGATGAAATGTATACATTGGCCACTCAGACAGGGCAATGCCAGACAAAAAACCCAATGGAATTCAAGAGAAATGGGCTAGAGATCCAACACCAGGCTTTGGGAAAATAAAAAAAAAAAGCAGCACACCAACTACAACCACATCAAAAGTGAGTTGTATTTAACAAATTGCCATTTGGACTAGAAAATTTATATATTAGCCGAATACAGCTCATAGAGGAGTCAAGGCAGTACAAGAACTTGTGCTGCTGCTCAGACAAGTCATCTGTCCAGTATTACTAAAATTAATATGCACAACTAGCAAGTATTTCAAGATACTTTTCTGGGATTCAATGTATAAGAATTAAACAGTGAGCAGAAACTGACCTTAAGGGAGTATCCATTAGTTATATAATGATTTTAGTTGTGGATTTCAATTCAATAAATTCGGAAGTTATGAATAAACAGGAATTAATACAACACAAATTACAAGAGTGCAAACATGGAAGGAATTAAGGAAAGCTCTTACAAAATGAGCTTGACATCACGCCTTATCAACAAGCTACGTGAACAGTTGAGAGTCACAATACCTTTATCAAATATTTTTTTATATTTTCATATTTTTCCAGGGTGAAGGCACCAATGTGTTGTGGAATGAATTCCAAACTTTCCAGTGTCTGAGTGTGTGAGCGGCTCAGTAATTCTGGGCTGCAGTTAGAAAAAGGACAAAGATACATATAATTAATTAGACATACAGAAGGAAAAAAAAACCCGTGAAGCTAAAAATGGAACCAATTCTAAGCATCAATATGTCCCCAAAACAATTTATAGTGCAGAGTATTACAAGTTCTGATTTTGTTTAGGATTTTTTTTTGGTTGTTTTAACTGAATTTTCACGGTTAAGATCTGGAGTAGAGTGTGATTCCAGTTTTTGGCCCTTGATGCTTTGTTTGCCTTGCTGCCCACGTCCCCCTGGGAACCAACCTGTCCCTGTGGTGCCGCCGGTTGGTGGTCAGGGCCACGGCGATGTTGTCCCAAGCCTTCCAGCGGTCGCCCTGGCCCGGGCTGTCGCAGCCCAGCTGGCTCCAGCACTCTTCAAACACCGCCTTCCACTTCTCGTCGGGGGGCACCGCCAGGATCCCCAGCTTCCGCCTAACAAAGGCACCCGTTAGTCTGTTCAAATCAGCGGTGAAACGACACATTCAGCTAGGAAACCACCTACGGTTAGCGTCAATCTACATCTCGTACTGTTCTACCGAAAGCTGATCTATTTAGGAGTCTCTACCGTGAACCAAGTTCATCGCTAAGAATAAACCTAGAACCTACTACTTAATGAATTGATTTTCAACACCTTTTAAAAAGAACTTACAAAAATTTACACTTAGCCTTATTTTGTCCTTGCTAACTAACATACATTAATCCATACAACATTAAAAACATTTTAATCTTGTAACATTATAATACCAACATGTGGTAGCAACTATGAGCCTTATTACATTAGGTAACTCAGTTTTGCTCCTTCTTGTAACCTTCCAGAAAATGGTTTGTTTAAACACAAACCCAACAGATTTGATTTCCAAGACAAGAAGACCTACTGCACTTAACTGGGCTTATCTTCACCGCTGGTATTAATTTATGGAGCAAAGATACAGTACAAAAATGTCCCAAATATCTCACTATCCTGGCACGTACAAATAGCATAGCTACACAGATAAATAGCAAAAAATGGATATGTGGGTTCTGCCCCTCGAGTAGTATCGATATATGGTGTTGCACGACGTGTTCCAGATGTCCTGGCAGAAAGCGCAACCAGCTCAGGCATCTTTTCACGGACAGCCCATGCTCAGGGGCGCTCTGGAGCCACAGCCAAACCAAGAGCTGCTGTTCTCCCCATATCTATATCTGTATCTCAGACACAGAACGACATTTAGGGCTTTGAAAAGCTTTCGTACAGAAAATAAAGGCTGTCGGGCTTAACGGTTCTGTATTGATTTAAACCATCGGACCTCTCATTAATATTTTTCTGCCACATTTGAGGTGAGAACTAGCAACACGGGTATTTCCCCGTGCTTGCAGCTTCACAAAGCACAAGCAGCAGACTCTATGCCCTTGCACAAATTACACCAGATTTCCAACTTCAAGAGAGGCTGGAAAGGGCAGATGAACTTTCCTTGTTAAGCAAGGGCTTCACAACCACGTACATGCATTTATCCCCGACTCCCTGCTGGCACAGCACATTCCGTGCAGTGAGAGGCTGTTGTTGTGTTGTGTTTCCCATTTTAATCTGAAATTTGAGAGTATGTTTCAAAGATATTGAATCCTGTACAACAATTACTACCGCTGTACACCAGTATATCGTGCTACTAAACACTCAAATTTCACCAACGACTCTTTAAATTTACTTAAAAGTCTTCTACTCAAGGATATCTCAGTTATTACTCAAATAAAACATTTTTTCTCCCTAATGAAGCAAACTGATCTAATGCATCTGCTATAAATAGGGTTTTATAGATGCTCCTGAAAATTACCTTTGCCAAGGTGTTAAAATGTTCCCTCTTTCACAATTCAGCAGATTTTTGTACTATTTTCTCATGCACTGTTTAGAAGAGGTGTAGTAACCAGCTAATTCTGCCCAAATGTACCCCCCCACGCATTATTAAATGACATACTAACTGCATTGATTTACTAACAGCATGACTAGAAGAAGGCAGAGGCGGCTGTGATCGACTTAATCACTCAAATGCAACTCAGCCTTTCTCAGCACCTCAAAGTCAGCAGCAGCTGTGAACTCAGGTTCTAACAGGTTCTACATAAATAAAAATCGGAGGCTGCCTCAGGACAGTAGCAGCATGTAGGCTATCCTGTCATTTCACGCTGTTTCTTCCATATTCAAGCAGTAATTCAAACAAGAACATCTACAAAGACAACTTTTATTTCCTAGGCAGGAAGGAAGAGGAACGAAAAAGGAAAAATGTTTTCAAAATCTCACTCTTTCTTCAGAAAAAAAGAATTTTAACTGGCTTTGGAGAAAAGACAATAGTTATGTTCTAAAGTATTACTGAAATATATGAGAAATTATTTCTTATTCACCACTCACAATGCTTTAGGTTTGTCCTTCTCATTCTCATACAAGCTGGGTTTGAAGTAGGTTCCTGTGATTTTTATCCCAGATCCCCATTCTCCACTGAAGAGACCTTCAATATAATCTCCATTGGGCAAGGTCAGTGTTCCCTTCAGAGAAGATAATAAATAAAATTAACTGAAATCCATCGGGAACCAAATTACAAGGAAAGATTATTTTTTTTGAGATGTTAAGAGTTTACAAGTGAAAACTGTAATACCAACCTTTCCACTTAGAGTCCAGTTATCTGAAAATTCCCCCTCATAGACCGTATCATCCTCAGAGAGAAGAATTCCAGTCCCCTGCACATGGAATCACAAAGAACACAAAGCAGTAATTACAACAGACGGCAGATCTTGGATACAATGAAAAACCTGTTACTAATTCTTAGCAAATAATAGGGTTTTTTTTAAAAGCAGCTTCTGAAATTGCCCCAGGTCAAACAGAGCAGGGATTATACAGCCAGTTTAAAAAGCCAGGACAAGAGAAGGTCAGAAGAACAGAAGGTTTGCACAGCCTGACACACATAGGAAAAGTCTCTATAGCGCAGAGTTGGGTGTTCAACTCACCATCATTTTGTTGGTGCTGAAGGCTCCTTCGTAATACAGCCCAAATTGCGTCACCACAACGCCATTGCCTTGGCACAGATCATCCTGCCACATTCCCATATACTTCTCTCCTCTGAAGAAAAACAAAATAGGAAGAATATGGTCCAAGTTGCACATATTTCTTTGGCTTTGTGCCATCTTTGAGTCGCAAACAGCTTATTGTAGGCATTTATTTTTGCAAAAGCTTTTGATTTCTTTACCTAAACTCAGATGACTCAAACTGAAAGGATAATAAATGAATGAAACCAAGCTGTTCTACTCGGGTGATAGGAGGGAGAACTACAGAGTCACATGTGACATTGCGAGAATATCGGAGTGCAAAAACTGTAAGCAAAGAGATCACATTATAGAAAGTTTCTGGATAAAAGCCTAACAAAGATCATGCCATAAAAAACATTAGTAGACAGCTAATAATTGCTCACAAGTAAACATCAGCCTCCTTCAGACTTACTATTATACTTTTTTGCGAGTGTAAGTCCACAGAGGTCAGGCTATAGTGTTTGAAACTAAGTGCAACTCACAAACAGTTTGAAACAATCTATTTTTCCAGTTGTTCTGAGAAAAGAGCATGATGTTTTCTCCCTCCACATAATAATGATAAAGTAACTTGTCAAGGACCTTTTTCTTCGCTTTTAGAGAAGAACTAGCGTTTGATTCAATAGAACTCAGACATGCATTACTGCTGCTACTAACAGATCCAATCCCTTCCTACTCTTTCTGTAGGTCAGACCGGCGTTTAAGGATTTGTGGAACCAAAGCATTACCGTGTGATATCATCAAAAACTCCATAACCACACTTCTTATCCATCGTCCACTGCCCGATGAACATGCTGGGAGAGGAAGAGGTCAACTTCCCGCTGCGCAGCAGCCCGTGCCCATGCCGCATGTTATCCTGGAAACACCCCTCGTACACCTCACCAGTCGCATAGCTACAATGACAAGGAAAAAGCGAGTAGGATTCCTATTAACCTACTTGTTTGTTTCGGTGTTTGTTTTTAACACCTCAGCAACACAAGTGCTACGTGTTACCTGTAGACCCCGTGCCCGCACATTTTGCCTTCCTTCCAGTACCCCACGTAATGGTCGTCCTTGTTCAGTGCTTTGTTCGGCACTCGATATTCGCCGTACCTGTCAATGCAAGCAGCCGTGATGCTAAAACATTTCATTAAAAAGAGCAACAGATACACCCCCATTCTAACATCAGAACGCTCTAGATCATTTTTAGCACGTCTCTTCAAGTACAGCAGTTAGAGATTTATTTTCTTTAATTTTATTTTTAAAGAGAGAGCAGGAATTCCAGCACCACAAGGTCAACGTGGTCTGTGCTGCTCTCCTGTTTGACTGGGGCATGGTGTGAGTATTCTCCTCTCTAACACACCACATTCTTCTCAGCTTTCTAAAGGCCACAAGGCTTCTCACATACTAAGACCTTCGCTATCGTCTCCAGGTCTTGGTAATTCAAGCACATCTTTATTCCAGGGAAAGATGAGAATATGTATTGCTACAGAGAATATATTAAAAAAAAAAAAGAAAAAAGAGATGGTAGTTTCCAATTATGCTCAAACAGTGGCACAGAATTGTTGACAATTTCAGTATGCCTGAAAAGAATGAGATGCACAACTTTTATTGATTTGAATTTTCTGGGAAGCCTAAAATCCAGTTATGAAGGCTCTCCTTGGAGCACATCTACCCCAACAAGACATGGCTATCGTTAAGTGTTGAGACTACAGCACGCACGCTGAAATACAAATATATACATTCGATAATCCTAAATACCAGTCCATTTATTTCTGGTGGGGATTTGTTTGCAATATTTCCATTTCCAACAACCCTAAAATCACCAGGGTTGGTTACACTTACTCTCAGTTACAAACAGCTCAAGCTCTAATCTGATTTTACAGTTTGACATGACGCAAAGTGCATTTTAAAAAGCTGTCTGCAGTGAAACCACATTTCAGTTTCCCCTCCAACTCAACACTTTGGCTTCCAGATGTATTTTCAACAGGACTCCTTATATATTTTTATCTTGCTCAGCGCAACAAAGTCTTGCTCACAAGATTCATACAGAGATGCCTTTGGGAAGTAGGGAACCTTTTTGCCTCAAGAGTGCCCTTAGCAGATTCTTAGCAATGAAATCCATAGATAATTCAAAGCTGTGTAATAAATTACTTTCAAGCAGTCTTATTTGTTTTACCAGATCACTTGATAACAGCTAGGACTTCTGTTCATCCTATTTTCAAACTCCTCTCTACTAATTATCTTAATCAACAGGATCGCACACCCTCATTAGTTTTGTTTTCATCACCCGAACCCTGAAGTCTTGATTCAAGATTTTGTTGTCCCCTTGCTGAATTATTAAACCCTTGCTCTACCAGAAATACGGCAAGGAAAGCATGAGAGATGATGCGTCACTACATTCTGTGAAAGGCATTGCATTTTCTACAAAGATTAAAACCATGATATCGGAACTTTTGAAAGAATGCTGCAACACAAGAAGTTAATAGTTGCCCATATAGCAGAAAGTTGACTGCAGATTTTTCAATTGGTTTCCTCTGCTCAGGATTTTACACCTTCCCGCCCAATTCTCTCTCCTCTTGGCTGTTTTACCATTTCTCTCCTCCACCCTATAGGTGATTAGACCCCAATTAGGTTAAATTTTTATGAAAGAGGAAGTTTTTAATCATGCAGTTGCAGAGCCTGTTGTGAGGGCAACTAGTATACCTCTGGATAAAGGAGGGATTATATCAACATATAGAGTGTTAAAATATATAACCCTAAGCCAGTAAGATTCACCGCAAAACCTTTAATCAAAAGGTTTTTGTTATTGTCTCCTGCTCCAAAGGGTATTTCTTGCCCTCTGGCTCCGCAGGTAGTGAGAGGATCTTACCCATCCTCCAGCCCAGTCCGGAAAGTCCCAGAGTACATTCTTCCATCTGCCCACTTGAGGGTTCCTCTGGAAAAACACAAAGCCGTACGCGTGTGTAAGACAAGCGCTTTCCTTCCCAAATAACTTCCACGGGCGAGCCTACTTATTGAGGCCGCAACCACCTCAGTTTTCGGCTGTTAAGTCCAAATGCTTTTACCTGCCGTGGGGTTTTCCTGAAAGCCACCTCCCATCATAAACAGCATCCTTAAATCGAAGGTCCTTATAGAAGGTGTATTTGGCACTGCGAGAAATAGGAGGTTCCTGTCTCAGCACGTTCCCACCAGCTCCATGTAGAATTGAGTCAGAAGTTCCTCTAAGGGCCTGATCCACCGCTTGGCTTATTGCCCTCAGCCACTTGGTCTGAAACAGAAAGTGTTTCACTGCAGAATTCAGCCAACAGCTGTCTTTGCATCGAATCTCGCCCTTACAGGAACTGCAACCACCTCCGCTCAGCACAGCGCTGGAAATGGGAGCACTGCTACTACCGCACGCCGAGCTGCAGGAAGGCTTCAGTGTCCATGAATGCGTTTGGTTTACAGGAGGAGAGAAAAACTCCTTCGCACCACCGAAGCCATGCAAAAACTGTAGATATGCCCACCTTTTCCTGTGGTGTTGAAGAAACGAGAACAAACTGTTCCTCTGGTGTTGTAATCTTCAATCCATTCCTACGTGGGAGGGAAAAAAGTATTCTATTCTAGTGAAATTTCATCCTGGAAAAGGCAAAGCTTCTTAGAGCAGGAATACTGAAGCTTCCCTCCGTGCTCCCAGCTAGCATTCACTTTAATATTATGTCAGCAGTGAAAACAAGCAGCAGGAAACACTACTTGCTTTCCTCTTGACTACCTTATTCTTTCTGTTGTTTACACAGCTTTTTTTTTTGTAGGATGTAAAAATATAATACATTTTCTGAAACAAGCAAGAGGGGTATACATGACTGCATCCAGCCTATTCCACTCCTAGTTTACAACAACTGGTTACAAAGTGCTCATCCCTCCATCCTAAGAAATTTGACTATTTCAGTATCACAAGGAAGAATACTCACACATTACCAGTTTCTTCTGAAAGAGCTTCTACCCACAGTGTGGACAAGGGAAAAATATGGTGCGTTGAGAACTGCAGGCAAGGAGAAGGGAAACTTATTTGTCAACATGAATGAAATATCATTTTTGAGGAATTCAGGCAACATTGCAGTGAACGGTTCAAAAAAAACTTATCTTCTCCATGGAAAAACAGGTCGTATTGGTTGAAGCAGAGAAAAGGTTCTGTTCCTGGAGATAAGTTGCTTACCTGCGCGTGTACCAGAGCATCGTTGAAGAGGATGAACCAGTTGACGGAGAATCTTCCAGCGTGCTGCAGCGACAAGCCCCGATTGCTGCTTTCACAGATTAAACGACGCTCTGGCTTCCGCAAGGAGTCCTGCAGGTAGGGTTAAAAACAAAAGTGCAGCAGCTTACTTCTCACTGATTGAGACTTACGGTCAGTGCTATTTGCCTTTCAGAATAAAGGCCCAATGTTTCTAAAGTTAAGAGTATTACAGCAATACAAAGTAGAAAAATGAGAAGTGCAATGGGACAGTAGTGTTAGTAACAGACAGCGGGTATAACGCCAACAGCAAGAGATTCCAGCTGCTAACGGACTGACAATTGTCCTTATACCGTCATTTTCCCAGGAAAGGTCTTCCAGAAGCCAAGCGTGTATTCTGCTTCTTTCCTTTTCCTGCTCAGATGGACAGCGAGGTTCTCATAACAAGAACTAGAATCCTGTAGCTTCTGGTATTCTGGAGATGCCTGAGGGCACAAGGTAAGACAGACCTGAGAGTGTTTCTGAATACCTGTGCCAACACCACTAACCCGGCTGCAATGCAACTGCTCGTTTGTTTAAATTAGCACCAAATGCATGACAGTTGGTCTGGTTAATGAAGTAACAGCAGAGGCCAAGTTATTTTCTCAGTCACACATTCTGTTGGTGTGCTGGGAGCTTTTAAAATCACAAAAATTCCATGAATGTTAAGAGGAAAATGATTAATGTACAGTTACAAGACCTACCTCTTGCAGCTCAACAAACTGTGGCAGAAGTAGTGCTAATAATTGCAGCTGTAATACTGGAGTTTACTATATTGGGATAAAGGTACAAGTAGTTATCGCTCCTGTTTAGTCACCTTTTATTTCAAAGAATGCTATTATATACATCCAAATGGGTGGTAAAAGTCTACCTAATACATATGCGGTATTTTTAGTAGAGTATTACAGCCAAGGATAGCTACAGCAATCATGCCAGATGGAACTGAAAAGCAACAGATATCAAAAGAATATATTTAAATTTCAGTGCTGAGGCACACAAACAAGTTCTGGCAGGGCAACAAGTTTCTGCCCGTCACGCGATCTGCGCAGGTGTGGTGTAACATCGTACAAATCAACGTGCACGATCTTCCCTGCAGCAAATCCAAGCCCAAGGTACCTTCTCGGAGGACGAAGCTATTTCTAATTACCTGGCTTTTGCTTCACACAGTTACTTCCGAGCCCTGAGTTTCACACCTATATTTATTCAGATACAGATAACAAAGCCAGCTTACCACTTCAAAACACGTGGCAAGCTTTAGCAGAGTCCTAGCGTAATTATGAAGTCGTCCAAACGGCATAAAAACCAGAGCATTCAGAACTTCCACTAGCTGGAGGTTTTCCTCATTCTTCTCAGACAGTTTCTGTAACAGCTCCTGGTTTTTACTCAAGAAGTCTCTAAACGATGGGAACAGAAGGAGGAGAGAAGGAAAAAAGACAGCAAGACATCAGCGATGTTTTATATAAATGAGCTCAGAATGCCCCTTTTTGGATTCTCATACACCAATAAAAATTAAAGGCAATTGCATTTCATTCATTAATCTATTCTCAATTAATTTAAGGAATACAGATGTGTCGCTCTCTAACAACTGCAATGCAGGACTTCTTTTACTTCTACTCTCACATACTCAGTCATTCAACTGGTGGAAGAAAGCTGGAGAGCAACTAATTGCCTTTTTCCCCTTGATTAGTAGAAGAGCCGCCAGGTGAAATGGCTTCTCCATTACTGTTGGAGTAGTAAGTTTCTAACACTGTTGATTCACACAAGACCTGAAGGAATCTTAACTTTGCCTCAGTGTGCTTCCCTAAACAGATCCAAATAATCTCTTCCCCACCCCTGCTGTTCAAGGCAACCGACCAGTTTCTCCCCTAACTTGAAAAATTACATCCTACCTCAAAGAAAGGCAGGAAATCTGTTCAATCCTCAGTCTGATTTCCAAGAGGGAGAACTAATCTAGTTCAGAGAAGAAGAGGGAAATGATTCTGAAGACAATGCATTAGCACACAAAACCAGGATTTCTTCATTAAAAGGAAAACAAACCTCTTTTTCCCTCTCCGGCATGTCTGTGTGCACATGCGCTGGCACGTATGACACACATCTGCATTAAACCACACGCTGCAAGAACCAGGTGAGGCTGAGAAAGCAGGTGCCAGGGACAGCAAAGCAGAGCTGGGGGCTGCACAGCAGAGTCCCTGAAACTCTACATCAGCAGTAAGATGCCAGTTCACAGACTGAAATAACACACCTTGTCTGGGGCTGCTAATGATATTTAAGAATTAATCACTATCAGCAAAAGTCCTCTTGACTTCCCCTTGCAAGCAGCAGGACAAAATGTCTAAGACATCTCCTCCCTGAGGTTTCAGAACCTGAATGAGACCTTGGTGGCAACAGGAGAAGCTGTGACACCTGACAGTGACAGTTGATCTGAAGAATTCAGCACAAGCAATTTTAGCATCCAGAACTTTTCAGGACTAATTACAGATGGGCTTACACTTGGACTAAGATTTCCTGTAAATCACCCTAAAAATCTCGACCAATGCAGAAAGATTCTCAGTATCTCTCTGCAGTGGGATTTTTCACTTAGTCCTTGGCACTGGTCCTCAGGTGCAGAAGATTCTTCGCATTAGGTACCCTGGGGTTTCAAAGAACTTCCAATACCATCATTTACACAACATTCCAAGTGCTCCATAAACAGCTGTAACAGAATTGCTCCCAGATTACACAATTTAGGAATAAGGAGCTGCAAATTCCACAGACGAGTTAAAAAAATCCCCTCATTGCAGCAACTTTTTCACAGCACTAGAGTGAAAGATGCAGTGCCATTATTTCCTAGACAAAAACACTATTGAACAGTTTTACTTTACCATCTATAAACCCCAAATACACCATCTTGGCCTTAGGGTACAGTTCCTTCCTCACATTTAAAGAACTTCTATGTATGAAATAGAGTAAAGCAACCGTGAGAGGCAGAGAGGATACACATGCAGAAGTGTTCATATTCTTGGGTCGTTTTAAAGCGCTTCCATAAAGAATCCAAACGACAGTGAATTCGCATTACCTACTCTTACTGATTCTTAAAGACAAGTTTGCTGTTCTGTATTTTCTTGAAACAATTGAAAGAATGAAATAGTGACAAAATAGAAGATGAAAATTTAACCTCAAGAACGAGCATTCAAAAAAATAATCTGAAATCTATTTCTGTTTCTTTCAAGGAATTTGCAAGAGTTTATGCCTTGTTTTTCCTCCTTTCTCCACCTTCAAGATAAGGTAACTGAACTCATTCAGCAGCACCTTAACCTAAACTTGTATCACAGTTGAGAGGAAGTATTTTTTTCTTCATCTGCTGGAAAAGGAATGAGTGTACTCAACGTGGCTGAGGCCAAGGCTCAGCACGCTCGTTATTACACACACAATTCTTCAGAGAACAGTTCTTTGCTAGTTGATCAAAACCCCAGACAACGGCAAATTCTGCTTACATTGCTGGCTTTGCCAGAAGCGTAAATCCTCCCATGACGAGGAAGTTTGTCACCGAAGTACAATACCTAAAATGCGGAAGAAAAAGAGCTTCAGTTACCAAATAAGAACATCCCTGGAAACATCAGCTCTTGTAGTTTCTAACACTTTGCCCATGAGTTCTGTAATATCTTTTACTATACCAGTAACCTAAGTACTTGAGAAAATATTAAACGGTGAAGCACTCAATGTTACTGGACCACTTTCCACGTGGCGGATAGAACACGCCTTCCTATTCTACATTGCTGCTGCCAGCAGCACAATGCAGAGGGCTTTGCAAACAAAAATTTGGGCACATACAGAATAGGCCATCTGTTTCAACAGTTTAATTCTGCTAGCTTCCAATTATATTCAAGACAGAAATCTCAAGATGAGATATTCTCTTTTGTTGCTATTCTACCTTGCGGTTTTCCCCTACCAAAAAAGAAAAGCATTTTGAAAGAACACCTTTCTCTTGAGGGAACAGGACTCAGTTTAGCCCAATTAACAGATAATACTCAGGTCGCTCAAGGCATTATACCGAGGAGCACGCATAGGTTCTGATGCCGTACACAGCAAAATGTATAAAGTATCAGAAACCAAAGGGGGAGAGCAGAAGACAGGCAGCAACAAGACCAGAAATTAGGTATTTCAGTCTTTGACAGGGAGGATAAAGACATTAAGAAATCCTTCTCATCCGAGTAATGAGAACCGATTTGGGAAATCCAGGTTACAAGAAAAACTGAAGTCAAAGACCAAGGGGAGAAAATACACTTTTACAGGTACAAACAACCCATTTGATAAATGGAGAAGAAATCTTTTAGGGTGATATGGCCTAAGTTTATCACGGACCCAGTAAAAATAGTAACTGTTGTGCTTGTGTTAGAAAAAAGTGCAACTAGCTGCACATTCAAAGTGCTACTGCATAGCAGCTGAAGTTGACAATCTTGAAATTTTGTTCCCTTCGAGACTTGCAGGTGTCTGGTAACCAAGACTACATTTAGAGAGGACATTTTTAGACTCTCTGCTCTGTCAAGCCAGTGTTTTCCACAAATGCCCAGAGGTGTTAAGTATGATGTGACTTCCGCTACACTTGGATGAAATTGTCCAGCAACTACAAAAATTGAGGAGAAAGACAGTAAATAGCGTGACTGTGCATACTCACACTCCCAAAAACATTAAGCTAACAAAAATAACCAGGACAATTCAGATTTAATTCTGAGCAGTAAGCAGCTCTGTCTTTGGGGCAAAAGGTGGGATGCCAGCTGTTTAGCAGATACCAGGACAGAGGAATTGTTCTTCTGGGAGACAATTTTTAGTTAGTGTAAAATTTCCCCATACACTTTCAATTGCAGAATCCAATTTGCACAACAGTTACTCATGTAGCTTCCCTCCTGATCTACCTGCCCCTAACTCAGGGCTGCTTGTGGTCAGAGACTCAAGGCAGATGGAGTCAGATACTTGCTCAGAGTAACTATCCAAAAAGAGACTGGAGTGCTTGAGGATGGCCAAGCTCCTGGCTTCTTTTACTCCATGAAGAAAGCTACTTAAAGAAGCTCCGTGTTGACCGATGAGATAGCACAGCTTGCTGAACCTGCTTGCCATTTCCTGCAACAACTGGATTGTATTTGCATTGCCCAAGTTATCTGTAACACACCAGAAAGCAAATTAGCTTACCTTACAAAAGGGCAGCACCCGCTAATAAAGAGAATTACCACAAGGTGCTGGTTAGATGTTTTATCGGCAATTTCACCTCATGGTTACATTATCCGGAATCAGGAACCCAGCAATTTTAGACCAAATACAGCTCAAATAATTAAGTTTTTTCAGGTGAAACAGTCAGGAGAGTACAAATAGAGAAGAGTAATACCCTAGCTCTATCTTTAAAAATATATAATTACTTTTAATTTTTGCATAAAGAAATACGTTGTGGAACGCAGGGAAAATAACATTAAAGAAAATATCAAAATAAGTTCTTACCTAAACCTAAAAGAGGTCTAAGAATCTGAGATTTGATCTCGCTCAGTTTGAAATAAAACCTTCTCTCAGTAGAAGCCAACTCATGCAAACTGGCAATATATCCCATTACGTTTTTGTCTACTAAGACCAAGCAGTTGTCACCACCAGCTATCACATTGCTTATGTACCCTATCTGAAAGATGAAAAAGAGAAAAGAAAAAAATAGCAGCTTTAGTATTTTTCTTTTTACACTCCAATTTAAAAATAGGGTGATGCAGGATAAAGCACATCCTTAGGAGCACTAAGTGACAGTAAGTATTAACTACCTACAGCAACAAACAATCCATTCAATACAGGACTGACAAAACTATAAGAAACATTTGTGTGCAATGCTGTTCATTTTCCTTGTACAGACAGAGCCTAACAGACAACAAATAGACCATCTTTTAAGGTGATTTGTGCAACCATTGCATATTAAGAGACACTGACCTGAAGTTCAGTCACTTTTAGAATTGCAATAAACCTCACGCTCTATCAACAATGTTGACAGTAAATAGTAGAATTACATCAGCTATTTCTCCTATTAATTAGGAAGCAAGAAAAACAAGACTTTATTATTATAACTGTGCTCTTAACTATAGTCCTTTCTGGACCCAAAATACATCAATCTATGGATAAGAGTAGTATTACAGTGCAAATAAACAGAACTAGCACTAATAACTACACTAACACCACAGTGGTATTAGTGTGGGTATTGGTAGGTACTTGCTTTCCACAGTAGTTTGAAGTAAAATTCTTCTCTAAGGTCAGCACAAGTGCCACTGATGTGTTGTGCCTCCTCACTAATCCTGGTTCACATAGAGTAATTCAGTCTCTGAGCTCTACTTTTATTTCCTTTGTTATTAAACAGAGGATTCCTTAGAAACTTTGAGCCAGAGTTGTTCACCAAGCAACCCACAGGCCAATTCTGATATGCAAGAGCCTGTAAGTCCCCCTACAAGAGAAGAGAAGGGAATGGCTAACAACAGTCTTGTAGAAGGAACACGAGCGTGTGTGTCTGTGCCTGCCTATGCACGGACCCCATGTCTAAACCCCCATCCCTCCTCCAAACTCTTCTCCAGCTTAGGAAGTAGCAACTAGACCCAGAAGAGCTGAGACAAAGTGTTGTTTTCAATCCTCACCGTCTCCTTTTGGTTACCTCAAACTCAGGGTGGTCTGAATGGATACACGCAAGTTTGAGGAGGACGTGAGCCAGAGTCCACGCTCCTCCACCTCCCACCAACTTCCAGGCAGATCCGAGATCCAGCCTGGTGAAGAAAATTCACAGGCACTCCTCATCTCTCCCACAAACGTGCAAATGCATATTTTGGTGCCTTTGCTCAGTTCTCCCTTTACACCTATGAGAAAGGCAGGGAAGGAGATGCAGAATTCAGAATTCACCTTCTGCCCCCTCACAAACGAGCTGCTGAGGAAGTCACTTGAGAAACAACAGGAAAACGAACAGCAAAGCAGCAAAGAATAAGCACATGGAGACCGTGGTGAAAACAGAGCACAAGATACGTGTGCACTTCTGCAACATGCACGCGTGGAAAGAAACGGATCAGACACATTGGAAACACCTCCTTGTGCCTCAGACAGAAGGAAAGACTAAGAAACAGGCAGGGAAGAGAACAATACCAGTTAGGCCTCCTCTCTGCCCTTCACAAGCTGTGCTCCGATTTGACTGCTAGGGCCAGGTGTTTGTCTGGACACCCTTAAAGCTAGCCGAACTATTTCCAAAAAGCATCAGTAGGATTTGCACTAACTTAGAGGAAATACCACTCACCTTACTACAGGATAGTAACAAAACTGGACTCTTAGTACAGCTATTTTCATGCAAATTATTGTCTGTTGCTGTCTCCTGGCCACTGTAATATAATCCAGGTTGGAAGTCTTCCTCATCTGCTAAGAAGAGGGAATAATCTGCTCCTGCTGCTGTACTCCAAACACCATCACCACACACCTGAAATTCATGCAGAAGGAAATGACATTAGAAATAGTCACCTGGAGCTGGAAAGAGATGAGAGAACTTAGCTCTTCTAGTCACACATGCACATCATGCACCTGGCAAGAAAAAGTATTGTGATAACTGGTACTTTTTCAAATTCAGTGTCTCATAACAAGTACATTCCTTGCATGTATATTGAAAATGATCTTTTTTTTCCAGTCTTCATTCTAATGGCTGATACTTTGGCTTTAAAATATAAATCAGTTTTATTTTTACATGGGCACCAGGTGAGATAGATTAAAGTTGAGACACTATTCTGCCCTCTTCATTTAACTGGGAAATCTGTATGTTTGGAACAGGCAACATGCTGGACACTAGTTTGCATAAGGCCTAAGCAGAAAAACTCTGCAACTAGTGTTCCACTAAGACAAGTACCAGAAAATACAGCCAAGGGTCTAGTCTAACCCCAAATCACTATTTGGCTATTCACTCGATGTGAAAGTTCAAACCAACCAGAAAACCCACTGCCAAAATAGCTCAGGAAATACAGAAATTAACAACAAATACGGTCATGGTCTAGCAAAGCTGAAAACGCCAGAAGAATGTTTAGAATAAAAACAGCGTTCCAAGCTATTCAGAAGTTTCAGCACTGCAACATCAATATCAGAGAAACCAAATACAAGGTAGAAGTGAAATCTGATATGAAGACGTGACCAGTCACATTTTGCAGCTCTAGAACTCAAATGCAGTCAAAAACCAGTGGGAATCTGTGTAAAGGATTTCTTGGGTAGATTTTCACAAGCTCCTCTAAGAACCATATTCACCACATAAGCTAAAGAAATCAAGGGTTCTATCAGTATATAGCACAAAGATACAGAAACAAGGTCAGTTTTTAGAAATTACTTTGCACTCACTTGTATAAAGAGAGCCTAAACTGAAAGAAGAAAAACACAGAAAACAGAAAGTACCTTCGCGAGACGAGGGACCGTTGTTGGGGAGTTCAAGTGACCAAGCTGGCCAGAGCTATTACTGCCCCATGAATACACCTGGAAGAAACAGAGTTAAACATGAGAATGTAAGTTTATATACATGGAAGCATACATCAGTGTGCAAAGACAAGTCAAGGGAATGAGATTCATGTACCACAAAGCATGTCCCTAATTTCCACTGTCTTCCTATATTCGCAAATTATCTTCTCACATTCAGAAATTGAATGCACCAGATAGAGTCACTGCAATCTTTAAACATCATCTTGATGGTACATGCAGAACTTTGGCAGGAACAGAATTAAAATTCCACACTGCTTCCAAGCTGCCTCCCACAAACGGCAACACAAGTATAGAAGCAAAAGAAAGAAAAACCTAGAAAACACCAAACATGATACTTATGTCATAGATAAACAATAAATGATAACAACCACTTTTACCTGGGATTTGGCAGTGAGTGCTAAGGAATGATGGCCACCAGCAGAGAGGTGAATCACTTCTTTACCATCCAGGCTTTTCACACACAGCGGCTGAAGCCTGGCAATCCCCAGAAGCCAGGTGAAGGAGAGTCAGAAGAAATAAAAAGATTATCAGAGGTATTCTTAAGACAAAAACAGATCCCAAGTTTGTTTGTTGTTTGGTTGGCTTTTTCCCCAAAACGAAGCAGAGAAAACAAACATATATGGAGTCTTTTGGCAATGAACCAGCTTAGTCATAAAGGTCATGAAGGGCAAAAGTTAATGATAAGCTTCACTCCAATCTGGACAAAGTTAAAATATCACCAAAACTCCTAAGGATTACATGGGAAAAGTCACAACAGATTGACATTCAGTAACAACACAGCATAAGCCATGCGACTTGGAGGAACTTAGTTCACAACACAAAAGAACAAGAACACGATGCAAGGCAGTTGTCTGAAGCCGATGAAGTTGAATACTCGTGTTTCCTAGTGACCTACTAAAAACATCTACCAGCGGAATCTCACCTCGGCAGAACGTCGCCATGTCCCAGCTGTCCTTCCTTCCCCTTTCCCCAGCTCCACACCTCCGTTCTTAGAGAGGGTAAAAGAGCATCAGCCTCACCACTGTAGGTCGGAGTCAGAGCTACAGTCCTCATTTTTGCCCGCCCTACCTTCCGGAGGAGCCTTGGAGAAACTGAAAACAGATTTTTAAAATTGCTCATCATTTTGGAGAAATGTACCACTCAGCCCGTGTGTTACACAATAACAGGACCATCTGATAACTGATCAAGGCTTCTTAAAGAGGCCTTAATGAAGATTGAGAGCAAAGGCTGACATGTAAGATGACACGTTATTGATACACGGAACACACATGCTAAAAGGAGACAGATCTCAATTGTTGTCAGCTATTAAAGGATAATAGGCAAATGAGAACTAAAGAGTTATACTAAAGCAAATGAACCAAAACAAACTATACATTAAAAAATGTTTTGAAAGAAAATATACCCTCACAGTGACCAAAAGATTTCAATACTGCCTAAAGCCTCCTCTCAGATCCAAGACCACTATAGAACTAAACTACGTACCCACCCATTCAGAGCAATTAACAACCCTGAAATCTATGAGGGAAGGTCATTAACTTTGAAGTCTGGCAGTGGGAACTGGAATATTTCTAGGTCCCTGGCTCAAAACCAGCTTGGTGCAGTAGGGATTACAGGCTTCAGATTTTTATCTGCTGTGTAACCTATATGAAAGATAGTTTGCTGTTGTTTTGCAATAAGATGCCCAGACTACTACCATGTGCCCGCTTCACCTTACTTGACCAATAAAGAACATTCCTCACCCCACTAGGTTTTCAGTTTTCTTGGCATGCAGTGTCTGATAGTCTTCACTCCCTCCACCACCTTCAAGTCCTAAGACATGGTTTATAGTTCATAAATACTTTTGGTAGGTGATTAGATTTATGTTCAATAAATGTGTTTTCAGTTATAAACCTCCACATTACTATAACTTTTCCAGACTCTTGGATTTCCCAGTGTGCTTTCTTACCTTGTGACAACAAGCCGGGAAGGGAAAGTCTCCGACTCCCTCCTTCCGATTCCTCCTCTCTAATGTCTACTAAACTGGAGCTCTTCTTCCCCTGCATGGATTCCAGCCTGACCTGTTCTTCTCGACTGTCTTTCAGAGCCTCAGGCCCCGGGGAGCCACCAGCAGACTGAGACGCTGTGTCACTTGAAGAAGCACCATAGAAGTTCATGACTTTCTTCAGGGACAACGCTCCAGCTTCATACGTAGCAGCCACTCTCACACCGACTGCTGATGCGCAAGAGGCCACCAAGCTGTTCAAGGCAGATGTGCCAGTACCTGGAGGGCCAGGGATACAAGCACTGAGTTCTTCTTCCTGAGAAGGCTAAAACCAAAGGAAAATTCAAAATTATCAGACAGCATGTAACAGTAAGATGATGATAAATACATTCACTATCCAAACTACATGCTATACTGAATGAGACATTATGAAGAAGCTTTTTATACTTATATGTACACCTATTCCTCAGAATCACATTTTTTTAAGGTAGGACCAAGCACCATTTCTATGCGGTCTGGGCTTTGTCTGGCACACTTGTCTCATAGCTCATCCATAAGAGACTGTGGGTCTGGTTTTTTGAAATTACCAAGGGAAAAAAAAAAAAAAAGGATCTTTGCAAACAAATGTAAAAATGGATTAAATTTCTTTGCAAACAAATGTAAAAAGGGATTCAATTTCAATTAAGCAAAAGGAACAACAACTGCATTCACACAATGTTTATCACTCTGAAATAAGTTTCCCTCAGAATAGGAAAACATAACTTTGCTGAATCACCAAGTTACTGGACAGTTTGTTTCGGTTTTAATACTACTACTTTTTTTTCCCCAATCAAAGGCCAAAACAAAAAAAATCAGCTTTTAGGGACTGTGAAATTTATTTCACAGAATAACTACAAATTGCTGATAGTAACTATATTAAAAAAAAAATCTACATAACACTTGGAATGTTCTCAGAATTCTGCTATGAATTTTGCATACTGAGCCACTGAGTGGTAGTTTCATTTACAGACATTAGCTCTTCCATAACCATCCAGCAGGACAGTAATTACACAGGGCTGCCAGACTGCACTGCAAGGTTTTGCATTCGTTTTCTGTCTAATAACTTCTGGGTTGTATCTTCTTCCTCTCCATCCCAAATAAGACTTTTTTCAAAATAGTGTAAAATGTAGTTGTTTGGCAGGGAGGTGGGAACAGCTCTTGAATCTTCATATCAAGCATTTTCTGATGCTTATTAAAAAATTATTACTTTACTGTTCTGCTACAGCATCAAACCAGTATTTTTTAATCGTTTTCCACACCACACAAGACAGAACAGTACTTCTGTATTTCCCATCCCTGTTTATAAGTTTATGCCACTTCTAGATATTAACACTAGAAGTCTTTTGGTCAACACTTCAATGTTACCTTTATAATCTTTACTTGCATCGAGAGTTTTTACCTGATTGATTAATTAGATTCCTGAGGGATTTTTTCCATATATAGAAAAGAAAGTCTTACCTTAAAGGTAAATTAGACAAGTACCAGCTTCCTGCCCCACCCAAGCAGGAAAGCCATGCACCACAGAACTGCTTAGAGAATGGGAAATCTGCTTATGTGGTTCTGGAGAGACTAGAACACTGGTAAGGCTGCTCAGGTTAAAGGCTTCCTACTGAACAAGAACTCTTCCACTTAAAAATTGAGAACCATCACAGAGAGGAAACGCTTTGAAACTATAGAAACTACACTAACATTTTTTTCACTTGTGAAGAGAGTAACATTGTCACTTACACAAGAGTTGCAGCAGATTAAGAGCTTGTTACTGGGTACCAACCTGCTCAGGTTCTGTGCAGATGTTTTTCTCCAGGTTCTCATTTAATGAGTGATCTGATAAACTGATGAAGTACTCTTTCACTTCCTTTTTCTCTGGGAACAGAACATTTCCAGAGCTGGAAATTCTGCCCTCTTCCTGCCCATCGTTGTTGGAAAGCATGCTTGCTCTATCAGATTCTAAAGCAACAAGTGTATGCTCTTCCACAAGCGGTTTCTGACAGTCTTCGCTTTGGCTACCTGTTATACTTTTGCCTTCCGGGGTCTCCGAGGAAGGACAGAAGCCACGGCTTTCTGGTGGGTTATCAGACAGCGCCACCCCCAGCGGGCAGCAGTGACTATCTGAAATGATGACATGGTCTTCCTTGTCTGTCATGGTGATGAGGAGCTGACTGCAATGGTTGCACCTCTCCGGGATAGGTTTCATCTCCTGCGCGGGAAGACACTGCACCAGGGCCAGGCTGTGGTGCGCTCCGCAAGCGATCTGGAGCACAACGCGGCCTGCCAGGTGCTCTACCTTCTGGGGCTTCGTCACCGGGAACGTCGTTGTTATGAGACCCAGCTGGCAACCGCTCCCCCAAGCCCATATTTCCCTGCTCAGCGACAGGGCCAGTGTGTGCTCCTCTCCACATGCCAGCTGCAAAATCCTTACTGACAACAGAGGGCTGGTTTCGGAATCCGAAATACTGATAGGCTGTGGCTCCGGCACACATGGCTGATCAGCGACTGCACACTGGCCAGCAGAGTTGCTGCCCCACATGTACACCACGCCGCTTTCTGTCACGGCTCCGTTATGGAAGCTGCCAGCTGCCACTGTAATAACACGATGCCCAAGCAAAGTATTTTCTAAGACAGGACACCCAGCACATGACTCCTCCAGTCCTGATCTCCAGGGCAGCTTTCCAAAGCTGTACACTTCTCCACCTGAAACAAACACACAAACCAACCAGCATGAGTCTAATGAAGTCAAACCAACACAACGAGAGAGGAGGCGCTTATATCAGGCTCACAGATAACCTGTAACTTTCTTTTTCTGAAGCTAGGTTTCATTTAAAAGTTTAAATTATCTTTCCTTCGAAAACATCAGAAAAAAAGTCAAAGCAGCAACTTAAGGTGTATTCTTTACAACTGTTTGCCCACTGACCAGTACAAGCAAGGACCGAGCTACGCAAACACACTTTTCTGGATTCCCAGTGCCAAACTGCTCAACAACCAAGACTCGCTCTAGTGCATCTGCTAGTTACATGTTTTTCCAGAAGCACAGAGAAACCAAAGCTCTTATACATCAAGAGAATCTCTTGCTGTACTGTACATCACAAGAAGCATCATTTTAAGTTAACATGGTTTAGATTACATTACCACCTTTAAAGAAGAAATTCAGAGCTAGTGTTAAA
The DNA here is from genome assembly GCA_013399365.1 of Pampusana beccarii. Lineage (NCBI taxonomy): Eukaryota > Metazoa > Chordata > Aves > Columbiformes > Columbidae > Pampusana > Pampusana beccarii. The sequence goes on along the minus strand of VWYH01001147.1, from coordinate 320,073 downwards.
AGAAAAAAAGAATTGCAAAGAAGACAATATGCATATATAATTTCTACTCCAACATAGCTTTAAGTAACTTAAAATTAAGAAGGAAATACTGGCAGTTAAAAAAAAAACCAAACCTAAATATTTAATAATTGTGTATGACACAGAATGAAAAAAAATCCAGAAGAAGAAAAATTGACAATAAGTTTGCTATTGCTTCAGCTCTTCAATTTTCAGATGTTTCTTACCTTCTGTTAGCAGCAAGCCATGCTGTATTCCAAGGGCTGCCTGTAACACAGTCTTTCCGCAGAGGCCTGGGAGCCTTTCTGGGGTCACGGAGCAGGAACCAGCCTTCCAAACATAAACCAGGCCTCTCTCTTTGGCTCCTTCTGCCTCTCCTGAGCTACAGAAAGAGCAGAGGAAGTACAGAATCAGCTTGACGTTGTCTGTGGCTCAGTGATGCACAGTTCGCTTTCTACACAGGTAGGAAAGGTTTAGTAGTTCAGGCATTACTTTTAATTTCAGGAAGTCAACATCTTTCATTTACAATGCGATAATCTTAATTTCAATGTTATTTAAATGAAAACCAAGCATTTTCTATTTGAAATCATTACCTTTGTTTTTCATTTGTACTTTATTGCCTGAAAGGCAGCTGATCTTGTCACTTGTACTTAAAGACACAAATGTGTCACTTAAAGACACATTTACTCACAACTGATAGAGTCTTTATATATTTGTTGCTCACAGCGAGGAGATCAAATTAACACACATTTCTGCCACTGGATGCAGAGGTAACATCCACCACGCAGGAAAAAGTAGGTTTAGCTCCTTATTTGCCAACAGTCAAGTCATTTACTCCCCACACAGTCAGTTCCTGCAGCTTTGCATGTACTTGTGAAGTTAAATATATAAGGCAGCAAGAAAAGCTTTGACAGAATGGCAATCTTTGTTTAAAAAAGAGGCACCAAAAAATCAAGTGTATTCCAAAACTGAAGCAAATCCAGAAAGAACTACTCCAATAGGCCCTACTGTGGACAACTTATGCAAGTAGCACATTCAAAAGCCATAAGGCCCTATTCGTACAGGCTACCGACTCTTTAACCCAGAAATTCGGCTAACTGCAGTGCACAGGTTCAAAAACACCCTTCTGTAACCTGCCTCTGAAACATTCCAGATAAGAGTAACCAAGAGATGGAATTATGTCTCTCTTAGTTCCTGCACCCATCCCAAATCTCTTTTCTTTATCCATGTAACAGAAAAAAAAAGAAAAAAAGAAAAAAAAAACCACAAGAAAAATGCGACAGTCAAGAAGTCTTCTAAAATTCAGATAAGTAATTTAACCCAAGCAACATACATAGCATTAAAACTCAGAGTCCGCCTTGCACTTTAAGTACATAGGGCTTGTGTTTAGAATAAACGTAAATTTAAAAGTAACTAATCGAGTAATATATAGGCCAGGGAAAAGAAAGTTAGACAAATCCACCATCACTGTTAGGACATTTACTGAAAATCAAAAGACAGGTTTTACTCAGATGGGCAAAGCACAGCAAAGAACACAACATAGAGAGTTTGTCAACATATAGTGCATTAAATTCAGTCCGAAGCTTGATATTTGGGCTTTTATCCATTTAATAAGTCTTCAGAGAGCAGTGTAAGACAAATTTGGACATTCGCATACCAGGATTTATTACAACATGCTGACTTTCCAGCCTGAAAACATCTGAACTGTCAGGTATCTCAGAGTAAGAAACAAGGAGCAAAAGAACAGTCTACTTCAGGGCTATTGATCCCGAATCCCAACTGTCAGGGCAGGTAACAGACAGGATTTGCTGTTCACCAGAGAATGTTCCTTTCAAGTTGCAGGCCTCTGGATATCCCTCCCCAAGTCACAACAAACAACCTAATAAAGAAGTTGCTGTTGTAGTATGTTAAGTGTTCCAGGCATAGCTGAAACTAAGGTAAGTTACTCCTCCTCTTCCCTTTAGTGTATGCTACACAACGAGTGTGTGGACAACACAGAATAACTGTACAGGATGATCATGGGCTGGCACACTGCAGGGAGCCCCTGGTTGCACCGAGCTGCTTGTTCTCACCTGCTGTCCTGTGAGTCCATCTGTCAGTGGCAGCACTCCATCACCACCCGATCATTCCTCTTTAAAGGAACAGAATTGCCACAAACTGTAAAGCAGAAAAAAAAACCCCTGTTTAAATGCAAATAATATCAAATATAAAAAAACCAACCCACACCACCAGCAAAGACAAACCCCAAAGCTTTAGATACTGTGTTAAATAAAGAGGCACTTCCCCAGCATGAGGGGGGTGCAAGTATTTGGTTCACTCCCACACAGCTGGCAGACAAACGCTGAACAGCCAGACTCGTCCTACCTACTCATCTCACAATGGGTCCAGTGTAAGGACGGACTGAACAAAACCTCCTTCAAAGGCACAAATTAACCTCAGTCTCTAACTCTCAGTGTGCCACTCAGGAAACACCAAGCCAATCCATTTCCAGCCTAACATAATATAGAATTCTATGCTCAAGCTAAATTCATAAGGTAACCAGATTTGTATAAGCAGAAAACGGTAAAGAGCTGAATTCACCAGCATGTTCCTGACCCAAAACACATATTACCAGGGAAAAGCACAGTTTTATTCAAACCTATGCAGAAATGCACAGAGGCAATGCAAGAGTTCAAAACATCCCGTCACGCGAATGGGCAGCAGAGTATGAAGATATGATAAGACCGCGGAAACCAAGGAGAAAAAAGTGGCTGCTCTGTTGATGCTTTTATCCTTTCAGATTTTGAATTTTGCAAATTCAACCTCACATCTTTCCATCTTTATGAAGATACTTTAGTATTACTTGTAACAAAACAAAGCTACAGTTAATCTTTGTTTCTCGCAATCTGTTTGGATTTTTAATATTGCAAGAAATATAATTTCTTAGATCTACTGCCTTACAGGGTAAAGTATTAAAAATGTTAGTTACATTAAAGCATGTGTATAATCTTATTTATTCAAATAAAATAAGTTTCATGCATAAATTCCTTAGACATTTTGCGTTACTATAGTTGCTGTTTGATACCCACTGAAACTAAACCAGAAAATAATTTACTTAATATAATGGTCTTTTAAGACTACATCTCCAAGGAAAGATGCAGAGTAAGTAGTCTGAAGCTCTTACATAAAGAAAATAGAATATGGCCAGACTTGATTACAGCAGACAATATATGCAAAACTGTACCCTGCACGCAGAAGTTTTGATTCACACTTGGAAACAGTGATCAAGTTAATAAATAATTGAAATAACTAATACAAATTCCCACACTTTCACTTGACTGCTGTGAATACTGAAGTATCAGGCAGACCTTTACAGACAGAAACAGCAACACAACATACCAAATGTTTCCAGTTTTCCAAATATAGGACACTAAAAATAGCAATTTATGCTTCAGAGTTGGCAAAGAACATATCACAAAAAGATGGAAGAGCCACGAAAATACAAAACATAATTAATATGATAGAATAGTACTGTGATAAGTCATAAACACCTTGCTGAAAAAGAGAGCGTACTTTCTAGGAAGAGATACACACTAAGCCACACTCATCACCAGAGATACTGCTTGCAAGACACTTCCGTCTCTTCTTCAACTAAAAAAGAAAAAAGGGGAAAACAAACAAACAAACCAACCCGCCTGTAAAAGCTAAAGTTAATTTTAAAAATATTAACAGAGGAAGTCTCAAAAAATCTAATGAAACTGTCGCACACAACACTTCAGCAACAGAGATGTGGGTGAAACATCACAGTAAAATGGAAGCACATTTTTGGAACTTCTAAGTTTGTGATGTGTTCTTGCTCAGAGTAAGGACATGTGTGCATTTGTCTCTTTGGTTTTTGTTCATTCGGGGTTTTTTCATTAGGTTTGTGGGGTTTTTTTGTCTGTGTGGTTTTATTTAGTTTGTTCAGCCTATTCAAAACCACCTAACCCTACGGTTAATTCTCTTGAAAATGCTGGCACCACTCCTGTGTGAAGAGCTGCAGCTTCACATACAAACATCCAAAGGATTCATGAATCTGATTAAGAGATGGGAACTCTGATAGCGTCAACAAAATATAAACAATTTATCATTTACATTTTATATACTTAGTTAAGATCAAGGAATTGAGGCTTAAAATTCTTGGCTTCTATAATTTAGGTTCGGGGATTTCTAAATTATTTTTATTTATTTTAAGGGCTCAAAGAATTTATTTCATTTTCATGAGCTTCAACTGCACAAAAATTGACTGTAATTCTCACGGAAATTTCTGATGATAACGAAACAAAGTGAAAGCCAGACAACTGATGAGCTGTTTTGCAAGATCTCCCTTCAAGGCCCAATTGAAGAATGATTTATGTAATTATTAAGTAAGAAGCCTGCAATACTGGCGGACTAGAAACGAAGAGAGTGATATGACAGCAGTGATTTTGTTTTCTTTACAAAAGCTTACACTTATGGCTGCATTACTAGACATCTATGCATATTAGGGAAAACGACACTCAAAGTGGTTTATTTTCACAAGTGAGACCTCTTTAAGACACTTTTAAAACCTTCTCAAGTTCAGTGCAAGTTTTCATTCACTCCTAAGACAGCACAACATTATCCAAATTTCACAGCTAATACAAAATACAAGTCATTTGGTCACAGCTACAAACCAAGTAAAGTAATTATGAACAGAGTTTCTTCCTCCCCACAGGAATACGCAATCTTCCTTGCTGATTTTCACATTTATATAATATTATGGAGCAGCATTACGTATACAATATTCCTTTTTCACTAAGATGACCCGCGTTGTTATTAGGAGCAAAGAGCTAGGCACAACCCATTGTTCCCATGGTATGGAAAGTCAGTATGACACCAACACCTGCTCTGCCCAGACATTTACTTGCTACGGTTTCAGCGAGAGGGGGAAAAAAAAAAAAAAAAGCAAAGAGTGCCAAACAGTGCCAAATGACGAAATGGATTTTTGTTACGGACAGATGGTCACTAACGTGACACTGATGCCATACTGCGAATTCAAACTCTGCAGAAATCAAACGCTGCCACACCACAATAACTGCTGTGGAGTCAACATTATAGCCGTGACCACAGGCCTGCGTCCTTCACTGGACATTGACCGTTCCTTAATAAGCACCATGGGTATAAAAGTATTTTTGCATTCAGTGCTCAACAGGAACAACCGGTATGGCCCCTGACTTTCAGAAATACCAAGGCTCCCATTGGTCTTATGTGCTTATTTACCTGCTGCTGTTAATAAATACTCCAAACACTTCTACAACTTTCAGCCATGTTCACAAACACACTGTTAATAAATTTGTTGCACCGTATTTAGCGATAAATGACACTACCAAGACTGCAAGTCTGTCATACGAGATTATCCGCCGAGGTTCTGAAGGAAGTTACCTCCAGTTCAAAACAGCGCTGTCAACATTAGTCTTGTCTACACGTATCTCATTTATTATTGCCAACTGCGGTTCATATATAATGCATTACCAGCTCAAGAAGTCCTTATGTTCTGGTCAGCACTGACTAGGAACAACCACTGTTTTTAAACATTGTTCGATCAAGATCTGCTCAGTGTAATCCAAAACAACTTGCTACTAAAAGACAGCAGCGATCCCTTCGGAGGAGGACACAAAGCTTTTAATGCCAGATCCAGCAAACGAGTGACGGTAGCAAACAAGATGTAATAGTACAGGAGTCAGGAAAACAAAACCAAACCACAAAACAACAAAGAAAGGGCCTAGTATCAGCCAAAAATGCACAGCTGAAACCCAGCTACTATAGTACATAATTAATAACTTAAAATTTACCGAACTCAAAGGCACTTAAAAATGTCTGAATAGCCCTTCCTCCTCTTTTTATTTTGAAATTACACCTTCTAAACGCAGCAGACGCTCAGGTGCCCCCCGCTCCCCAGCACCGAACCCGCAGGTGCTCAGCTCAGGGACCTCCCGACCCCCCGGGCCTGCTCCAGCGGCCTGTTCCCCAGCGCCCCCGCAGCCCCTCAGCTCACCCCTCCGGGAGGGAAAAGGGACCCGCTGCTCCTCACAACCCCCCTGCCCGGGCCCTCCCCACCTGTTGCCCCGCAGCCGGGGCAGCACCTGCCGTGCCGAAGCGAGCGGAGCAGCTCCCGGGGCCGCGGCTGAGGGGGGACGGCTGAGGGGACCCGCTGGGCGGGAACAGGCTGAGGCGGCACCAACGGACCGGCACCCCACGTGACCCGGGCTCCGCTCCTCCCGCTGCCGGGCGCAGATCAGCTGATTCACGCGGGGGCGCGAGGCGGGGCCTCGGGGGAAGGGGGCGGGGCCTAAGGGGCAGGGGACGTNGGGGGAGGGGCCTAGGCGGGGAAGGGGGCGGGGCCCAGCGGCGCGTAAAGAGGCCACAGCCCCTGGGCGGTGCTTCGGCCTCCGGGCGACGGGTCCTTGCACGGGACAAAAGAGCCCGAGAGGCGCTCTGAGAGCCCCCGTTACCCGCCCCGGTCGCCTCCGGTCCTGTTCCCGCACACAGGAGAGCGGGGACGGCAGGTGTGCGAGGCCGCCGCTGCGGTGCTGGAGAAGCACCTGTAGATGCGTTATAAACTATGAAAGTCACAAATAAAGCCCAGAGCTGCACCCTGCACGGTACACCTGGTCGGTAACGAGTGGTCAACACCACCTGTCCTGCTCCAGAAAGCTGCTGGTTTCTATACGTGCACACATCTTACGTTTAAAATACACAGTATTTTAAATGCTCTCTCTATATGTACTTTTTATATCGTGTCAGCAGCAAGCAGACTTGTCCTGACCTCACCTGGTCCTTCCCTTTCAAGACTTTGGTTCTGCAGACAGCACAACTCCTACACCTTCAAAGGATAAGAATTAAACATTTCTATTGCAGCGTTTTCTCTGCTCACTGAAATGAACACTTGTATTTTGTTTCCAGGACCACCAGCTATTACCATGCTTGCTTCGTTTACCAGCTCTAACCAGCAAAAAATTGACGTTTTCTCTTCACAACAGAGAAGTTCCCCTCTAGTCCTTGACTCAGAACCTGCCTAAGATAGTAATCTCAGCATGAACTAAAATGTGTCATTTTATTTTGTCCACTCATGCATTTATCTTTCCGCTCCTCTAAAATGCAAGCATTAAATGTATTTTTAAAGTCCATCTTTATAAATATGGTCGTAACAATAACAAATACTTTCCACAATAAGGAACTTTGCACAGATGTACAAACAATGCTTGTGTCACTGGTTTATTACCCAGCGTGTTGCACCCAGACGACCCTTCTCGTGCTGGGACAGCACATCCCAACCACCACTGTGTTGTGATGGCTCAAACAATATAAGCAAAACAAACAGGAGACTAAAGCCCCTGATATTTAGCAAGTTGTGGCCAACTGGGGGCTGCAGGAGAAAACAGTGTGGAAGAAATGGAGCCGTCCAGGTACATCAGCTCCTTCTGGCCATGCCAAGGCTGGGAACTTGGGTTGCAACGAGACACAGAAATTGCTCCTGCCTTCCCAGCGCGTTTCTGCTTAAAAAAATCCTCTTGCTAAGGGAAGATTGTTATTCTTAGACACCAAACGCAGTGAAGTGTACAGAACAGCAACTGCTGCGGACACGGGGAGAGGTCGAGGTCTGTTCTTGCACGAAACGTAGCACTTCATTACCTGACATATTACACTGAGACTTGCTTAACTGAAAGTTTTTAAGAGCAGAAAGTTTGGATTTATTGCTCAATTCTCCCTCTTGAGTTACGAAAAAGTCTCGGCTGTTTTCGGAGGGCGTGTGCCAAACGAGCTGGAATCAATGGAGCTGCTCCAGGGTGAGTTCAAAACGCGGCGTGTCGGCCTTTCAGAGAAAAACTGCAGAAATCACAAGCCTGCTTGGGGCAGAGACCTCGCGCCAGTTATTACAGGCGGGGGCATGAGCAGGAGCAAAGGAGAAAACAAAAGAAGGAGATATTTTAATTGCATCGGGACAACAACATGGGAGACACGTGTGTCACTGCTGTCACGCCAGGATGCTGCAGCACATGTGTGCTTTGCCAGCACGAAACTCTCCAAGTATCTTTTGCAGATTGTTTGGAAACAAAACAAGACAAAACACAAACAATCCAACCAACCAACCAACCAACCAACAAAGCAGCTTTTATCCAGGACCAAAACTCATTTGGTCTCCCACAGCCGGCCCAAGCTCTGCATTGTGTGCTCCAGCTAATTCACCAGAAACAAGATTGCAAACCTGTGTCTTATCTGAATGAAATTTGTAGCCCTAAACTAATCTGGCTGTAATCTGCAGGGAAAGGTGAGTCTGGAGCAGCCCCGGGGCTGTTCTGCTATGTCAGGCGCACAATGAATTTACTGCCTTATGAGACACGTACAAAGAGATGAGTTGCGATCCTTCCGTGCAGTGATTGATTTTCCTTGGTGACATCCCGCTTCCCAGCCAGGCAGCCTTGCTCTGTCCTTTCTGTGTATGACACAGAACACGTACGGGCACTGTAAAGTGCTTACTAATGTTTATTTGTTCCATATATGACGACTGCTTTGGATACAAGCCGCCTTTGATAAAGATGGAACGACCTCCCTCTCGGTTTCCAAAGCCTTTTTTTGGTTAGTCCCTCTTCCCATTCTCGGAGCCTGAATAAAGACATTCAGCTTTTGCAGCTGTGAGATGGCAAAGCAGATTTGTATCCTCTTACCATTAGAATACATTATTCATCTCTCTAATTAAAAACCCTCAAACCTCACTTTCTCCTCTGGGAACCACCTTCCTATTTACAGTCACTTAAATCGCTCTTGTTTCTACCACAGCTCTTTGGGGCTGGTTGACGGGACCTGAGCAGAGCTGCAGACGTACCCATCCTTTACAGATTGATGTTGTAATAGTCTCCTACTCCCCTTTGTACGCCTCTTCACATTTAATTAGCTTTCAGGACTGTTGCTGCACGGTGACTCGAGGTTTTATGCCTGGGTCCTTTTCCTGAGCAGCTTCAGTCAATTGGTATCACAGCTGTCAACAATAACTTGGAATCTTCTCCAACAGCCCATTCATCTGGCTTTGTCAGGTCTCTCTGAAGTTCCTCGCTGTCACTTCTTATCGTGGCGAATCTAAACACTTCTGCCATCTTCAAATGTTGCCACCTTGTTCACATCTTTTTTTTTCCAGACAGTTGTTAAGCAACACCAATTCTAATGAAGTTTCCTGGGGCCCCAGATTTTAAACATCCTTTATGCTCAGATGTGTCCGAGGTGCCTTGTTGCGATTTTTGGCACAGATCTCAAGGGCTCCGCTACCAGGCGGAGTAAAGCCCGTGGAGTAACGTACTCACTGGCCGTTCTGTGAGTAACACCCGCCAGCTGCTCCGCTTTCCTGTCCCAAATCCCCCGTGTCAGCAGGAACCGAACAGCAGGACGATTTACTGCTCGCTTGGGAGGGCCAGCGAGTTTGCTTCGTTTTGGTGGCAAATGTTTGTCTTTCCTCGGAGTGATTCCTATCGAATACAAGTATACAGAATATTGCAGGGACACTTTTCCTGCTACAAAAGTGACCTTTGGGTGTCACTGTTTTTCCTCCTCTTCAGATCAAGTTTCTGGTGAAAAATATTTTTTCTCTGGTGGAGTCTTGATTACTTTTGCCGTGCTTTGTCTGTCTGGAGCACTGAAATCGCAATATCTGCTGTTCTGAAAGCCAGGCCTGTGTTTTGGCAAGTCGTGCTCGCTCCTGATTATCAGCAGTCCATTCCTAAGGAAAAGTTAAAATTTCCAAAACATGGACTCAGGGACTGCACTATAACTGCCCTCACAGCCAAATATTCCACCCCAAAACCTCAGCAGCTGCAGGGCAGTCGTTCCCACCGAGTTCTCCTCAGCCAGCTCGGCTCATTTTGGGGAGCTTTGACCGGTTTCTTAGTGGCTTTGTCTCCGCTTTGTTCCAGGAGTTCTCCTGAAGTTCAGAGTTAACGTGTCACGCAAAATCGCTTCGGTTTCCTGTTGGCTTTCTTGCACGGCCTGGCTCGCATCCACCAGCAGCACATTCTTCACTGGGGTCTGAAAGCCCAGGCCTCGCTGTGGTGGCCTTGCTGAGCTCAGATTAGGTGACTCTGTGAGCCCCAGTCTGGATCCCACTGATCTGTCTACTCAGACCGAACCCGTAGCGTGTGCGTAGATCCATATCCACAGCCCACTCAGTCTTTATTTATTGCCTTTATACTGAAAGGCGCGGGGATTAAGCTCATGGAAGTCAGAGCGATTGCCGCCACGTAAAACCAGCTCAGAGAACTGGGAATCAGCCCTTCTCTCTTCAGAAAATAATGCAGAGCCCACAGCAATGTGCCAAACCAACAGGCCTCCTTGGTGCTGGTTTGGGACAGCTACTCCAGTCAGACCCCATGAACACGGCGTATTGATCCATCTGATCTGCCCCAGGGGGATATTCCAGACATGTGCTCTTTGTCAATTGTTTGTAAACTACATTGGGATTGCTTGTGTTTAAAGATCCAACAGAAAATGATGTTCTGTTTCCAATTATTATAATCTACGCTCGTACAGGTTCTAACACAGCAGGCTTTTTTTTCTTTTTTTCCCCAGGTCAGATCCACCCCCAGACAGATGTCCATACTCCTCTGAAGTGCTGACACTCTGGTCCTGTCCTCCTGATCTGTTCCTTGGAGCTACAGGTTATTCTTCCCATTTAGAGAGCGGGTACTGACCGATTTCAAAGCACCTGGAGTCCCTTGGGAAAAGTAATCTTCACCTGAACTAAGTCAACCAAGCTACGGCAGAGGAATTAACACCTGTGAGCAAAAAATGTGCAGGAGTTTTGTACTGCTGAGATCATGGCTTTTGGGGAATGATGTCGCTACACCTCAGCTCTGGATTTATAAATATAATAGATAGATAGATATACATAAAATATTATATATATAAACAAATATTTTACAAATGAAACCTCATCTGATTATATTCATGAGATATGCACATCTCATTTGGTAACATTTGTGAAGCATTTTCGGGTCTTGCAACAGAACACCTTTGCTTAATGCACTTATTGTTTGGTACCTGGGTCACCCTTGCTTCAGACCAGGTAATTTTCTCCCCGATCCTGTCTCACCGGGGCTTTTCTGAATTGTCTGCAGAGCCAGAAGGTGCGGGACATGCAAGACCAGGGCTGGGTAAGTTCACAAACAGTGCAGCTCCAGGTCTCCTCAGGAGATCCGCAGCTCTTCGGGGACTCCCATCCCCTTGGCCTGGAGGACACAAGAGTTCTTCGTCTCTTCTCCTGCTCGTTGAATTGCTTGAAGGTTTCTCCATGGGAGGAAAACCTTGCTAAATTCTAATGGTGTCAGAGCAGGGCACGAGGATCCTGTCCAGAGCGGCTCTATCAGCGCAGGATGCTCCGTCCTGCCCAACCACCTTCACTTCGCAGGCACCTTTGTTATAACACCCCTTATAACAACAACATTCCAAGTTTGTGCCACAACGTCACGCTGAGAGAACAGAGCGTACTTCAGTGAGCTCTATTCAGCAGCTTTCTCCAACTAGAGTCATTTGTTATCCTCATGTACACTGCATTTAAGTTCAATTTTTGTCTATTAGGAAATAATGTGAATTCACACAGATGCTACTTGTCTATTGGGAAGAAAGGGAAAAAAAAAACCAACCCCAAACTATGTCTTTTGGATGCTGCAATTTCCATGAAGGCAGGTCAGAATACCCTCGGTAATGGCATAAGACAGTGGGTATTAAAGCCTTGGTTTAAAGAAACCAATTATAACAAAATAAAACATTATGGCAATTCATGTACAGTGTGCTTGAGCAGCAATGCTGTCAGTGGGAGGCACGTGGGGAGTGAATAAGGCCTTGAATAGATGAAGAAACAGAAATAGAAGGAGACTCACTCGCTCTTGGACTAACTAGAAAAGCTGCTTTAATCTCTCCATATCTTTTTTTCTCTCTCTTTCTCCCTCACTATCTCTCCAGGACTCTAGAAGATTCAATTAAGGGATTTCAGGGAGACTAACATTTCAGGGTGATTACACTGCGTATCAGAAAGACTTTTTTTCTTTTTTTTTAAACACCAAGTGCTTTATGCACGTGCTGCATTAGCAGCTGCTAACATCAGGAATGCCTCAAGTCATGTCGTCTTCTCAGCCAGGCTTTCCCTGGATAATCTTCCATTAAAAAAAAATAAAAATCACAGGAATCTCCCTGGGTAGATTCATGTAGAATTCCTGTGCAGCCGTTTAATGTGGAACTGGAACTAAATACCCTTATAACCAGTTATACCTCTCCCGTTCCTTTAGCAGTCACTGTTTTGCTTCGCCTGCTTTTCTGGCACATGCTGAATCTTTAGAAATATTTAAAAGTTCACAAATCACCTCGTTAACAGAAGCATCCTGATGATGCTGTCAGTGTCCACCCTGTACCTCAGAAGCAAAGTTGAGGCCTCAAGGGTAATATGATGAATAGCACTAGTTTACAAAGTCCTGTTTGCACAGACAGGTGAAAATACCTGGAGAGGAGGGAGCTGCCCATACACCAGTTGTTCTACCTACTTCTGGCCTTTTTTTTTTGTAAAGAAAAGTATATTTCATCTGGGAAAACAGAGAGTCAGAGACGGTCCTGATTGCCCCTGATGAATCGATCTAGCATCAAGCAGGTTTGAAGGCAGTGGGTCAGCTGAGTCTCACTACAGGAGAAAAACACTTTCCTTCCCAGCAGTTGTGGTTGCTCTGATAGTTCTGTCTGTATTACAGACACCTTGGTAAAACTAAGCATTTTTCACAGAGTTGGGTGTTTTATTTAAGCTGACTGGTTTGCTTCGGCACAAGCACAGAGCGGGAGATGGCTTAAAAATAAGACTGCGTTAACTTACTGTTGTCACAGAGTTCTTTGTGCTATGAAAACTTGCCTTCAGTTTGCCAGTGAACAGTTAATTGCTTCTGAAGGAAAACTCATATCTCATGTATCCTTCAAGCCAATATATTGTGTAGTAATTCCCTGTTTATCTTTCCTACTGTTGTCACTCCAATTTTGCACCTTTTTCTCAGGGAAAACAACCACAGGCTTCTGCCACAACTATTATCTCTTCCTTTCTCTCCTGCGCATCCCAACAATCACATTCTACATGTCGTGCATGTGAATGAGTTACTACCTTGGTTTCTCGGGGGAGTGCAGGCTGCGTGTTTGTTGAAATGATCCCCGGACATACAATATTTGCAGCAACTTCTGGTGCTCATGAGCAGCTGGTGAAGATCCAGGCGGTGAGTAAAATACACCCTGAAATGGGAGAGAAAAGATCTGTCGCTCCAGTCCGTTACTTAACTTTGAAGACCTAAGCACAGGTCCTGCGAGGAGCAGAAATAATTTGGTCCAATCTGTCACGTTCATAGCAGGCTTTGTCCCCTATTTTATACTGGGCGACTCCCGTACAGATGCAGGAGTAAATCAACATCAAACTTTCCTTTGATGTTTGTCATCTCATCAAAAATGTAAAGCCAATTAAAGCAACATCGAATTGAAGAAGGCATAAAAGGTGTGCAGGTACTGCAAATTCTCCTGGTTCTTGTTAAACCCCTCACTGCCTGCGAGATGTCGCACACTATATTCCCACAAAGGAGCACTGACACTGCTCTTGAACTGCCTTGAAAATGGCAAGACCCTGAGGTTTTTCCAGAGATCTTTCTTCATTGTAACTCAGAATATTCCATCTCGTGCTTTGGCATCGCGGAATGTGCGAATTACATTTCCCAAATGTGGGTTTTCAAAGGAGAAAGTACAGAAAACTGACATTTGGGAAGTGGTGAGAAAGGACATCGTAGCCTCAAGCCTCTGTATTTTTTCCTTAGTCCCTTCATCCAGAACCGCTCCTGCCCAGCAGGGTTTTCCTCTCTGCTTTTGGTGAGAATGTGGTAAAAGACACGGCCCAGTGGGTCCAGTTCTTAGACTTGAGTTGAGTCTATTTAAATAAATGCTGAATTTCTCTTTCATAGAGAGTGGAAAAAAAAGAATTATTGACCCCCCCCCAAAAAAAAAAAAATAAAAGATCCCTACTTGTGCAATAAAGAGGGTTCAGAGACAGGCAGGGTGTGGATGAAGAGCATCCTTCCCCTTATGGCTCTGAAACCTCTGGACACATTTCCTGGGGTTTTGCACTTGGAGGGTTAGAACCCTATCGTAATTTCTCCGGTATTATAACTAATACCGTGATTAATAGGATTTGTGCTATAGAAGGCAAAAAACCCCCCCACAAACTTATTTAAAAATCATGAGGAAGCTTTAAGAGCCATGAAATAATTAGTGCCTTTCACAGGAGGTTTTATGTTATTATACAGCCTGGAATAAGGCTCTGTGTTAGGCCAGGATTTCAAAGCCCCTTAGAGGCTTTCGATGCCGAACTGGAGATGTTTTTGTCGAGCGTGAGGTTCAGAACAGGGATTCCTACTGTTTTCTAACAGTCGGTTCCTTTCATGTACTAACACCGGAGCCCCTGGCGCTGGTTTAGCGACCCTCTGCATGTGTGTGCACAGTCTGTGTCACCCCACGTGTCACCCCATGGAGGGCTGTTGGTCAAACACCGTATAGATATATAGAATCACAGTCATTTGGTTGGGAAAGCGCCTGCTTGGGCAGCCCGGCAGAGGCTGTTTTGCTCCATTTGATGCCGTGGACCCGCGAGCTAATGGCTGGAATTAGGGTGGATACACGACACAGAAAACAATCCCCAGAGTATAATTAATTTCCATTAAATAAATATCACTCTTCGTCTGATTTAACAAGGGATCTCATTAAAGGTCCAAGGGGAAAAAAGAGAAGGACAAGAAAAGATGGGGAGGGAAGAGAAGGGAAAGGAAAGGGGAAGGGAAGGGAAGGGAAGGGAAGGGAAGGGAAGG
>VWYH01001147.1:265392-305172 GCA_013399365.1 Pampusana beccarii | reverse complement strand
GAGGAGAGGAGAGGAGAGGAAAGTAAAAGAGAAAATCACCTGCCCTATTACCTTGGAAATTCAAAAATAGATCCAAATTCATCACATCTTTTGTAAATAAATGACTCAGAAAAGGTAACTATAAATCCATGTTCACATGGCATTCAGTGCTTGGTGCCCTGGGTGCTTTCACACCTCACCTCAGCAATATTTCAGCCTTTGCCAGAACCCTTCAGCAGCAAAGGACAAGCGCGCACAAATCACCATTTTCTGAAATTCCTCCCCGAAGAGAGGAGCTGTGCTGAGCTGCCCTGGATCGCCCCACATCTGGACCTCCCTGCAGGACTGATGCCCATGGCTCACCAGAAACCTCTCCAGTTCTTTATTTTTTGCTGATGTCTGTTTTCTTGCCATGTTCTCACAAGTTTCTGTGGGGCCAAGTTCCCCACGCTGTAGATCCCAGATTTCATCTGAAGGAAATGCTTATCACATGCGAAGTGTAACTAACTTGAGACAAATTGAATGTTGGAGAAAGAAAATAAAAAATAAATATACAAACAAACAACAAACTGACATTTTTCACGTTAAAATTTCGCCATTTTTTAAGGAAATCTGATCATTTGGTGGGTGGTCTGGACAGTAAGTTTCGAATGCCGGGAGTGAGCGGTACTGATGTATAATAGCACATCACACGCCGTCAACTCTTCGTAAACATGGACTTACAACAAGGCTGGACTGGCCCAGGGTACGAAGTCGCCTCCCTGAGCAATGTCCCCAACGGAAGATACGCAATGACAAGGGGATTCGTCTCCACTTGGTGCAAAGGACCGATGTGTCCTGGTTCAGACTGGAGAAGCTGACAAGTACCTGGAGACACAGTTGATCTGAACTCCCCTTATTTTCATGGAGATTGTTTTGGGGGGGCCTTAAACCTCAGTTTTAAAGGTCACTGTCCCCGATTTTGATGTGGGTAAGGTGAGACATCCGTGTGATTTATGAAGCTGGCTTCTTTTATTTCCACATGGGCTGGTAGAGAAGTCTGTGTGCTGGACTTCAAAGGGCCAGTTGTCTCTTATTTTGATGTGGGCAGGTTGAGAAGTGCGCTTTGAAAAGCCAGCTCAGTCACTTTCCCTCTCCCCCCCTCTCTCCCTTCCTCTCTTTCGCTTTTTTGTTTAATGTTTTCTCTCGGGAAAATATATTCAAGCGTCAGTGAGGGGGAAATGATGAGCACCGATTCTCAGCCTCTCAGCAGGATCGTTCTGTAAGTGAAATATAAAAGTGAAATATTAAAAACCCTCGAATGTGAAATGCACCCATCTGCAATCCAGCCATTCTCTCTCCATGGCCCGTCTATCTGAGAGGGGGAAAAAAGAGCAGGAGGGAGAAGACGGGCTTTGAGCAAGAGGTTTATGGGTTTAGTAGAGCATAGTAACATCTTTTCAAAGCAGTGGGTGTTACTCTGTGACCCGGTCCAAGATGCCCCTCCTTTGATTCCGGTGCATGAACACTAACCAGCCCCCGTTTTCACATGGCAGCCGCGATGGGCTGAACAATAACCCGGTCTCGCAGTCCAAAGGGCTGGAATCCTCCAGACAATTAGCTGAGACACATTAATCAAGCCAGCGTGAAATGGGAATGTGTTGCCGTCCACAGCAAGTTTAATTTGGAGAGGGAGGCGCGGAGCAGCCAGCTGGAGGAAGCACTTTCTTCTCCAGTTGTTGAAGGCTTGGCTGGGTAGTCTCCGAGTTGGGAAGGAAAGAAATGCTTGTGCTCGAGACAAACCCATCACAAAGACATTTTTGTTATGCCGGTCATCTCCTCATACAAGGCCAAAACCCCTCTGCAGTGACCATTAGGTATCCCCATATAGAGGGACAGGCTATAGCTCTAGTAAGGACAAGTCTGGTCACTGTAAGCAGTTTTCAAGCCTGAGTTGGTCTGAGGCTCCATAGCGAGTTTCCCCAAGGGGGACAGGGCTGACCCGTGCTGGGATCCCAGGGTGCTGCTGCCTTTGGCTGGGGCAGAACCTCACACCTGATTCTACAAACCAGTCTGGAGAGAACAAGGTTAGTCCTATGAGACCGGATGGTTTGCCCTAGTCATGAACTAAATCAAGTCAGTTTTTGGTGGGGCTGCTGGTAAGAAAGCAAATGAGTCTCTTTGTTCCCAGCTGTTTGCCATTCACCTGCTGCTGGCATTTCCCCGGAGCACACCTGCAGAGCCTGCCCAGAAAAACCTCTCTTGAGGTTATTTCCAGCCCAGTCCTGCAAATCTGAGTGCCGGGGATGATTCAGAGAAAGCAAACAAACTTCGGAGCAGCTTCCCCAAATCTGATGGCTCGAATGCTTTTAGCGAGTCCCATTGATGTTTGCAGGGAGCGCAGGCAGCAAATAAACAAACGTTTTCCTGCCCGAGGCAATAATGAACATGGGCAAAACAAAGCACTGCGGTGTGATCCTATTCTCCTTGAAGCTGATGGCAAAACTCCCACTGGATTCAGCAGCGCAGGCTCAGCCCAGACTGGGGTGGTTGCTGGAAGGGCTCCTGGGTCAGGTGGGTTGGTGGGAATCTTTGAAATGAAAGCTGGAAGAAGCTTTTACATGTTTTCCTGTCCCTCCTGTGGGCTCAAGCACATGCTGCTGCAGAAATGTGGGGTGCGCTGGGGGTCTGGGAGCCCATCACTGGGCAGCTGGAGCAAGAGCAGCTCCCCGGGTCCCTCCATGGGCAATGGCATGGATGGGATGTGCAAAGGAGCATCTCGCGGTGACCGAAAGGAGGGGGCTTGATCTTGGGAACAATTTCTTCCCCAAAGGGCTGTCGGGCACTGGAACAGGCTGCCCAGGGCAGTGGTGGAGTCACCATCCCTGGAGGGGTTGAAAATACACAGAGATGAGGTTCTCAGGGACATGGGGCAGTGCCAGGGGTGGGTTATGGTTGAATTCGATGATCTTGAGGGTTTTGCCCTAGCCCTGGCTGCTCAAGCGGCTCCTGCAGAAGGTGACGGGTCGGCCGAGCTCCTGTCCCCAATCCCAGCCCCTCTCCCCACTCCCGGGCCCACAGCCACATGGCTCTGCCCCGTGTTTGTTCATTCCTTCTGTTCCCCTCATTTTGCCTCCCCTGAAAGCGGCGGTTGCAGCTCTGTTAACACTATTTTTGAAAGCTCTCACGCTGTGTGAGCTCAAATCCTGGCATTAATCTACTGCTGTGTTCATTTCAGCGCGCTGAAAAGCCGGGAGTTTAAATCCCCTCTAAACGCCGTCGGTGACACCAGAAGGCCAGTGTTTTGATCCAGCCCCATTAATGGTTACAAGTTTGAATCCAGACAGCGGGGGTCAAGGGCAGGAGAGGATTAGGAATCGCAGCCCAGGACATTAAGCAAGTGCTTCTGCCAAACTGGGAATACTGGAGGGAGCACCCAACACACCCAGTGGGTTTTTGGTTCTTTTTTGTGGCATTTGGATTCCAAGGAGGGGGAACAGGGCTTATTTGTTTACTACATGACGAGCTCACTATGAGCGAGCTTTATTCCCTGGTTTACCTGAGCCCAGGCTAACAAAAGCCGTTTCCTACCGCAGGCAACATCATCTTACCCATTTACACCAAGATTTTTTCAAATGCAGCAATGACTTGGAAACTAAGCCTAGTTTTCCACATACCTGCAGGCTTCGCTGTGCCAAATGAGATTTAGAAGCGTCCCAGAGTCAACTTCTGCTCCAGAGATTTCTGGTCTCTGTTGCGTCTCCAAAATGTCACCAGCAGATGGAACCAACAAGCAACAGGCACTGGGACACAAGCCCTAAGTGAGGATTAAGTCTGCTCTTTTTTTTTTTTTAAAAAAGTCATTTTATATGCTGAAGCTCCATTTAACAAATGGTTGGAAACTGCCTTGTAAAATGATGAAATGTTTATTGCTGTCATGAACTGCACGTGGCTTTGAGCACAGTGCTGTACCTGGTGCCCGGTATCGGACACGCTGGGAACCTCCAGATCCATCTGCGCTCAGACGGCATCTTCCTGCTGACTGACAGACAGACAGACAGAGCTCTGCCTCTGTCCTGCAGCCACAGACACTTCACTAATGAGAGGAATTTTCTCTGCAAACCCACAAGCCCAAGCGCCTTCACCCAGCAGCACTTGGCATCCTCCTTCTGTCTCTTCAGCAATTAGCGAAGTTTAACTTCTGTCCTCTGGCTGGCTTGCCTCATTAGCAGTTCATTAGCCACTTCCACCTGGGTTTTCACTCGGAAGGTATTTCCTCATTAGCGCACATGCTGCCCTGCATACGATAGAAAACAACAAACCCAAGCGCTGCCTCTCAGATCTGCTCTCTTGCTCAAAAAGCCAATCAGCCCGACACAATCCCATCATTTTATATCTCCATCGTCATTGTTAGACAATTAAATCAATAGTTCATCCACGTTTCAGAGTGATATCCAAATATTCTTTATCTCTTCCCTTTAAGGAGCAGCTGTTTACAATTTTAGATTGGTCCTAATCTTATAGTAGGAAAAACATTTACTGCTTGGTCCTTCGACACAATGGGGCCTAGAGTTCTCTGAGGGTTTGTCTACATGGGGTCACTCAGGACATTAATCTGAACTGATTTAAAGTGGATTAGTTAACTGCATTAAACCCCTGAGCAGAGACACACTGTTTTCTTCCCCATATCTTCCATTTACCATCAAACTTTTTGCCCTGTTATTATTAACTGAATGTGCGTTTTTTTATCTTTTATGGTAAACTCACTAAAGAGTATTCATGTTAAACTGGTTCAGTAAAGTACAATATTTAAGTCTTCTTGATGTTTTTATTAAATACTAAAGAAAATTGATGTATTGTCACGGAATGTTTCCATCTCACAAATCAAAGTTTTCTGGCAGAAAGTGATAACATCTGAAAGTTTTTGGCCAGTTCTGCGAAGAAGTAAAAAAATTCTGCCTCATACAAAAAAATCTGATGCCTTTCCAAACCATTTCAAAAATTGTTTTTTCTTCTGTTCTGCCTGGAGAGGATCAATTGCTGGGGATTCAGACCAGCTTTAGGGGCTGATCCTGGTTTTATGGAAGCCAAGGCGAAGACTTGTGCCATAACTGAAGTGACGATACTCACAGGCGTATGAAAGGAAAGGGTTACACAATGGGAACTGCCTTATTAACATCAGCGCGGGTGCTCAAGTCCTATAGGAATAATGTATATTTATAAATACTGAGATGACAAATCCTATAGGGCCTTTTGAAATTCCGAGCACGCGTTTCTTCTTTTTTTTTTTTTTTGTAAGGACTCAAAGAATGGGTTTTGGCTTGATTTTCATTTAATCCTGTGATTGGATATTACACTTTCGAGAGCCGGCTGCTTCCAGGAGGCCTCAGAGACTCCGAGTCGCGTGTGACGGGCGAGCTACCTATAACGGCAGTGTCAGAACCGCCTCTGGGTTTATTTGTTTCTTTATGCAACCTTTTAAGTTGAAATGAGCTCTTTTGGCAAGCTGGGAAGAGCAGGGTGGCTCTGCAGGAACAGGCACATCTGAGGGCAGCGAGGCAGCCGCTGGTGAGAGATGGCAGCAGAGGTAGACACAGTGGGTTTATTATTCTCAGAGGAGTAGTGATTACTCGCAGATAAGCTGTGATTCAAGGACATTACGAGCAGCTTTTTGCCCTTTTTTTTTGGTTGTTTTTTCAAATCAGGAAGTGGTGCTTTCCCAGCCTGCAGACAGACTTTCTGCTGCCCCAGTTTTCATTCCTGGAACAGTCCAGAGGAACGTTGCTCAACCGCGCTGAGGAATCTGTGCTGGGACAGCCTTTTCAGGAGACAATGAAATGATCTTGTGATGAGTTAGGAGGCGAAAATTCACATTGTTCAGTGGCCAACAGCTGTGAGACCGGGGCCGTGGTTACATACCTCGAAGTGTGCTAAGAGAGGGGAGTATTTTTCAAGCACACATATTTTCAAGCACACGCTCACACACACACGTCTTCCTCACGTCCGGCCTGAATCTCCCTCCTTTAGTTTAAAACCATCACCCCTTGTCGTGTTGCAACAGGCCCTGCTGAAAAGTCAGTCCCCATCTTTCTTACAGGCCTCTTTCGAGCACGGGAAAGGTGCAATAAACTCTCCCCGGAGCTTCTCCTCTCCAGGCTGAATCTGTTTCTCAGCACATCTCTTGCTGTTTGATTTTTTTCTCAGAGTGTCGAATGTCCCGTGCAGGGAGGGGAGCACAGGGGACCCCGATGTCGCGGCAGGGGGAAGCACAACAGGCCGTGCTCAGGTGGGCTTCCTGATGCTGAAACGCGAGCAGAACAAACAAACAAAGCAGAAGCCGTAAAACGAAATGACTGTTGTTATTTGTTGCCTTGTCGGTTTGTTTTCTCCCTGCCGCTTCCTCGCCCCCAGCTGCGTGCTCACAGGCCAGTGGTGTTTGCTGGGCACAGAGCATATGTGTATGACAAGCTCTTTTAAGCACTCGTCCTGAGGAACAGATTCATCTCTGTGAATCCCCGACAGGTTTTACAACCAGCTGCACTGCTGGTACAACGGTAGGAGCAGCAGAAATGGTATTTTGTTCGGTTTTTCAGTTTTGACCTCTGGTCTGCTCAGTGGGCCAGTCAGGTTACTTCGCACGCTTGCGTTGTCACTGGAAACCAGTGACACCAACCTCTGATATCCCAGTTACAACATGTACAGTATAGTCTTCCTAGGAGCACCTTCCCTTTTACTTACGACCTCCTTTTTACAAAATAACAACATATCTTCATAATTCCTCTGAAAACAAGAGCTCGAGCTGCCATCCTGGGTGCATACCCTCCAATGTCATCAAACTCGCATGTAAAAAGCAAATGTCCTGGAAAGCTGCGTAGCCAGGGTGGGTTCACCTGGATCCCCCAGGTCCGGACCGCTCCTTCTGCTCCTTTCTGATGAACGGCTGCTCCTCGCACCAGTTCTCCCCCAGTTCTGCCTGCTTTATTTTCTCCTTCCCTTGCTCCCTTCTCTTAAGCACAGGGATCTGTCTCTCCTGCCCTGGGCTGACAATAAATACAGGTCTCTCGAGCTCCAGGCTCCGTTCTTTGCCAGGAAAAGCTCCGTCCGCGGGCAGGAGCTCAGAGAGCCCTCACATTCCCCATCGCCTCCTGGGCATCCGCTACACCAGTTATTTTGCTGTTTTGTTTTTTTTTTATTATTTTTTGTTAAGATGGGGCAATTAAGAAGCCTTCTTGGACTTGCGTCGTCAAGCTATTTGAGAACTTAATTTGCGGCTCCTGCGACACGTCCCAAGCGAAGGCGCGGGCGGGCGACCCGCCGCCCTTCAGAAGGTGCGGGAGACATCTGCATTCCTTTTCTGTTCACCCAGCCACAGAGCACAAATCTGCTTTGACACTTTCAGAAAAATGAAAAGACGGAATCTCGCAGGAGCCTGCCTGTGCCGGGGGGGGAGGAGGGGAGCGGGCACAGCAGGAGGGAAGTTGACTTTTCTTTATACATATAGGGTTTTTTCCATGCAGAGTTTAAATTATGCCTGATAAAAGGAGTTTCGTGGATGTTTCAGTTCTTTCAAACCCTCCTGGCTTCCTCCCAATTAAATGAGGTTTGTCAAAGCCACAGGGCTCTGCTGCTGCCGGAGAGGCGGACAAGCACTTCCCGCAGTGACATCTCCAATCCCCAAGGGAGAAGATGAAAGTGTCGGTGCCAAGAGAAGAGAGAGAGAGTGTGGAAAAAAACAGGTACAGAGACAGGCAGTGTGAGAGGAAGGGAGAGAGCCAGGGAGACAGAGGGAATGAGAAAACAGATTGGCGGCGGGTGTCAGTCCCTCCGACACGCTGCGCGGAGGGGACGGATTCCTCGCGCCCGCTTCATGCACCGTCCCATCGTGATTGGCCCCAATATCGCGGGGAGAAGCACCTCGCGGATGGCGTTATCGTAGCAACCGACGTGCCAGGAACAGAATCAAACACGTACCAAAAAACCCCTGAAACAAGTACATCACGATCCTGCAAGACCGTATTCACGAGTGACTCATTAAGCCTGTTAAAATTACACAACTCTGAATAATTTCCCAGGTAGCCATCTCTGTTGCCATAATCATGTAAGATATTTGTTCTCTCGTGTCCTTTTGGAACGGCGCTATTTTGGAATTTAACCGTATAACTGATGGGGAGAGGGAGTGAGGGGTTCTTTGGTCCTGCAGAGGGGAACAGGGGGACAAAGGGTGATGGTTTTAAGCTAAAGGAGGGAGATTCAGGCCAGACATGAAGAAGAAATTGTTGGCCCTGAGGGTGGTGAGAGCCTGGCCCAGGTACCCAGAGAGGTGGTGGATGAACCATCCCTGGAGACATCCCAGGCCGGGCTGGACGGGGCTCTGAGCAACCTGAGCTGGTGAAGATGTCCCTGCTCATGGCAGGGGGGCACTGGGCGGGCTGGGAAGGTCCCTCCAACACAAACTATTCCATGATTCTAGTGCGGGAAGAGGGTCCCAAAGCCCAGGTTCAAAGCCCACTCATGGTCTTGGTGGCCTTAATTCTTAACCACACCAGCACCTCTGGCTATGGTAGTGAAGGAGAGGAGCATGGGATCCTCCGTTTGCTTTCCACCACGGCCAGTGAGGGGTAACAGCAATAACTTATCATGAAAACGGAGCATTCGCTGTTATTTTCTGTCCTGAGACAATCCTGAGACAATTATCTTTGTGCAGCGCAGCCCCACACTACAGCAGCTCTGACAGAACTTCAGTCTAACCCTTTGGCACCTGCTAAAGCAGAATGTTTTCTGTCCAATTAATCACTCCTGGAAGAAAGAGGAGATCCTTGAATCAAGAGAGCGAGAGCTGTGCTCCCAACTGGGTGTCAGTCCTGTGGTGCAAAGGGCCTCCTGGGAAGGTGTCTGGCTCTGCTGTCAGACGGCTCAGATACAGCAACAACTGCAGCTTATTATTCTTAGTTACAGATTTGGTTTATTTCCCCCCCAAATGCTCGGCTCAGGCTGCAAGTGGGGAGGGCGAGCAGTGGGATTTGGGGTTAGTACAAACTGCCAGAAGAGCAACCCAGGGACATGGGGCAGGAGCCAGCGCTGGTTAATGTTCTCACAGGGCATGTGTAAAGATGAACTGGCTTTCAGGGACACCTTGGTTGGGTTAGCTGCTTTCTCTACGCTCTCCTATAGAGCTCAAGGGTTTATATAGTCACGTTTCTTTACCTCTGTGCTTTGCCACCTCTGTATGCAGCAAATAGACACAGGATCACAGAATCATTTTGGTTGGAAAAGGTCATCGAGTCCAACCATAACCCACCCCTGGCACTGCCCTATGTCCCTGAGAACCTCATCTCTGTGTATTTCCAACCCCTCCAGGGATGGTGACTCCACCACTGCCCTGGGCAGCCTGTTCCAATGCCCCACAGCCCTTTGGGGAAGAAATTGTTCCCCAGATCCAACCTCAACCTCTGCTGGTGCAAATTGAAGCCGTTTCCTTCCCTGCAAATCAGACACAGCACCTAGAAGGTGAAGTTCCCAACAGGTGTATGAATCTGGTTTGTAATGTGTCTTAATAAGGGAATAAACCAAAGCTGGTGTTGAGCAGCAAACCAGCGGTCACTCCTAAACCAGAAACAGTCTTTTCTGAGAGGTGACAAAGCAAAACAACTCAGGAAAAATGCCCCTCACTTCACCTGGCCTGACGTTCCCTGTGGTGGAAGGTCTGCTGTGTCAATACTGATGGGACACTGAGGTTTGGCACGGTGTCACTAAGCCTACCCTCTAGGAAAGAGCCACTCCAGGGTCACAGCAAACGGTGCCGAGGGCACAAGGCTCCGGAGACGCTGCCCTGCGGGAGCTCTGCCTAGTGCTGCAGGGTCCCAGCCCTGGCTGAGGAGGAAGATGGGGAAGGAGGAAGGCTTCACAGAATGACAGAATGTCAGGGGTTGGAAGGGACCCGGAAAGCTCATCCAGTGCAATCCCCCTGCCGGAGCAGGAACACCCAGATGAGGTTACACAGGAAGGCGTCCAGGCGGGTTTGAATGGCTGCACAGAAGGAGACTCCACAACCTCCCTGGGCAGCCTGGGCCAGGCTCTGCCACCCTCACCAGGAAGAAGTTTCTTCTCATATTTAAGTGGAACCTCCTGTGTTCCAGTTTGCACCCATTGCCCCTTGTCCTGTCACTGGTTGTCACCCAGAAGAGCCTGGCTCCATCCTCCTGACACTGCCCCTTTCCATATTGATCCCCATGAATGAGGTCACCCCTCAGTCTCCTCTTCTCCAAGCTCCAGAGCCCCAGCTCCCTCAGCCTTTCCTCACACGGCAGATGCTCCACTCCCTTCAGCATCTTGGTGGCTGCGCTGGACTCTCTCCAGCAGTTCCCTGTCCTTCTGGAACTGAGGGGCCCAGAACTGGACACAATATTCCAGATGTGGTCTCACCAGGGCAGAGCAGAGGGGCAGGAGAACCTCTCTGACCTACTGACCACCCCCTTCTCATCCAGCCCAGGTCCCATTGGCCTTCCTGGCCACAAGGGCCCAGTGCTGGCTCATGGTCACCCTGCTGTCCCCAGGACCCCCAGGTCCCTTTCCCCTACACTGCTCTCCAACAGGTCGTTCCCCAACTTATACTGGAACCTGGGGTTGTTTCTGCCCAGATGCAAGACTCTACACTTGCCCTTGTTGTATTTCATCAAATTTTTCCGCACCCAGCTCCGCAGCCTGTCCAGGTCTCTGGATGGCAGCACACATGGCCTTTGCTCACTGCCCAGCTCACACTCTTGTGAACACACAGAGTTTGGCCCACATGACTCATGGAAACAAAGTCTTCCAGACATTAATCAAATGCTCTGGCTCCCACTGATCTCAGGCCAGAGAACCTCCATAAAGCTCTTATTGTTCAGGGAACTGAACCACGCTCGGGGGGAGCGCTGGTGACACCCTTCACCACAGCAAAGGCAATCGCATCAAAGGCCAGCAGGCATTTCTCTCTATTTTCTCTAATTGCACGTTATATCTGAGGTCTCTCTAGCTTCGCATTCCCTTTAGCGCTCTTAAACGCCAACCTGAGCAGATGTAGTTGCCGTGTTTGCCGTGACAGCCCCGGAGCGGAGCCCCCACGGGTGCGTTCCCGCCTCCTCCGGTACCCGCAGAAAAGAGCAAATGGGGATGTCGCCATCAGATTCCTCAGGCACGAAAGTTAAAGCCGAGTTTGAGATTGTGACAGCAAGCAACCGTGAGCCTAGGAACTCAATTAGCCTTGAAAGACAACTATCTCATTATCTTTCCTAAAATGGTATAAATGCATAAGAATATAAAAATTTAAAATAAACTCTCTTTCTATTGACTGTCTGGATGACTGAATTTCACTGCTCAATTTCTTTAAACACCCACTTTAGTATTTATTTATTCTAAGCGTGAAGCAGCTACGATAATTAGACTGTCAGATTTGGTAAGTTAATGAGGAGTCACTGGAGTGGAAGGTTTTTGCATGTGTGCGATTGCTGAAGGAGAGAAGCTCCGTGCCTTCGCTCTATCTCTTTTTTCTTTTCCTTTTTCTTCCCCCTCCGCTGGGTGGGAAGGAGAGAGCCTGGCAGTGCGTAGATCCATCTGAATCCTTTTGATTAGCGGCTTGCATTCCCACCACTGTTCATTCTACCAAATAATACTTTGCTGGTTGCTCCAATTAAAAAAAAAAAAAAAAAGAGAAAGAAAAAAAGAAGAGAAACTGTAAATGGGATTTCTAGAGAAGGGTGCCTAGATTAAAGAAATCATCTCCCAAATAAAAACCGAAGGAAGGGAGCTGTGAGCGATAGGATCTGGGATTAGTTTATAGTGTGGCTCAAAATGGTTCTTCAGCACCAACATTTTTCATCTCCTTTTTCTTACAGAAGACCAAAAGATCATGTAAAATGGCTGTTATGGATTTGGCCCGCTTCAGCTGATTTTGAGAGTAATTCTCAAATACATCATTTGAAACAGTGAAACCATGAAAATAGTAGAAGATCTTCCTAAACATTTTTTTTTAATATTAACCTGGCCTCAAGGTGATCGTGTCCCGTTTTCTAAGCTGCTCACGAAACATACCAAACAAGGTTAAATGTCAACTCAGGTTTTCTTCTCCACTTCGCTACAGGAAAACATTCTGTAAGTGTTCGTATTATTAATTCTCTTTTTTAAAAAAGGATCTGGACTCAGACATGCAAGCAAGGTTATAAAGGGAACAGTAGTTTTGTTGTCATTTTAGCAGGCTCCCAGTGGGAAGCAGTTCTGGATGCTTTTTCAAACCAAATCCGAGAAAGCACAACAGCCTCACGCCGGCACGTGAGAAAACGGAATTTCCCGGGAGCACAATGGAACGGGCCAGCCTGAGTTAGACCGGAAAAACAGACAAAACTGAAAAAACTCAACGTACCAGGCGCAGTCATGAATCCGAGGGCACTGAGCAGTGCAGCAAGGGACAGAACAGCACCGCGGGCTCCTCCGCGTTCTCCCGCTGGCGTCAGGAAGGTGCCGGCAGCAATCCCAGGTGACACACGCTCCGCGCCAACGCTCCGGCCGATTTCGGCCCTGGTCCGACTCTTCACCTGCTGAGGAGGAACATACGGAGCACTGGAATTCGCTTACCCTCTCGTGCTGCCGCTTAAAATGCAGATAAATAATGCGGCACCTCTTGTGTGTATGTGCCAATGTACTAGCGGCGTGTGGCTGAATCTATGGGAAGATTAAACCAGCTGTTAACAAGCAAAGTGGCTGAACTCACAGGCCCTGCAGAATACTTGGAATTAGGCTTAATTTTTCCTTTCAATTCAGGGTGTAGGCCATGGATTTTTATCCTAACAGAGTTCCTTTGCAACAGGGGCAGGCTCTACCCTCTGTTACACCTTTGAAATAACTCTTGATATTGACAAAATGAAAAAATGAAGCAAAAAGTTTGAGACTATAAAGCAAGTGCAGAGTTTAGAGGGAGTGGTATTTTTAAAAATCACCTTTCAGTAGAAGGGAATGGAACTGTGCAGATGTCCAGCCTTTTGTTTTTCAGCAAGCGATGTCAGAACGATTGACTTGGCAACGAAGATGCAACAGCATGGTCTGGACACTGGGCTTGCAGAATAAACGCAACCATGTGTCACTTAATAGAGAGATCCCTGGACCAGAAGATCGATGTACAAACAGGACAGATGGGGACTGACAATCGAAAGAATGCGGAGGCTGGTCCACGGCTCACAGAGACCTGTCATTCCTGGGGTTCGCCTACAATCTCTCTCGACAAAAGAGCTCCTGAGGGAAGGCGGGGATTAGTCAAAAGTTGAGTGAGGTCTCCAGGGAAGATGGTTTCTTGGATAAAGTTGTCAACAAAAGGAACGGTTTAAGACTATTTGTTATAATTTCCTAGAGGGAGCTTCTGCCGTTGCTAACAGGATTACCAGCATCCTGGTTCCACACCAGCAGAGCGTTCGACATGTGCATTGCAGACCGGTTGCTTAGAGCTGAATTCAGGGGGTCTTCTTACCCTGGGTCCCAAATGTGTGCAGGTGTTGGTGAGCAGAGGGGAGATAGCAAAGAATTAAGCTGCAGCCAAACACGGGCCATTTTTGGTCCGTCTCTGCAGAGAATCCTGGCTCATTAACGAGTTACTAGGGAGTTTTAATCTCCTCAATCACACGGCTGCTGCCAGATGATGAGAAGGAAAGCTTATCCGAGGTGAGCACTGATCAGCAGGCGTGGGGAAATCAGAGGTTCTTTCTCGACTACTGTTACTGTGAAATGTCCCACTGAAATCTTCCTGGGAGAACTGGGAAAGCAAATAACTTACTGTGTTGGTGTACCAGTCCGCTTAGGCTCAGTTATCTGGGACGCTGCTTCTCAGCTCTGGGGCATCAGAAACCTGAAGCCTCAGTGTAACCTCACAGCAGATCTGGGGAGAAATGGAAGACAAAGATAAATCATTAAGGAGCAGGCATGCAAACCTTCTCCAATACTTCTTATTCATCTGAGTAGCATCACTGGCGTGACTGGGAGAACTTCTCTGAGCAATTGTAGTGCAGAGCACTGGGGCACTGGGACAGAACCAGTCATGGAGCGATGGGGAAACACCAGAGGAATGGGCGGCAGCCAAACTCCAGCCACTCTCACAGTGAACGTGAATGCCTGACCTCCCCTGGCAATACCAAACAGAAATTTGCCTGTTTTAGGACCTTCTGCCTCTCATTTGCTCTGCAATGAATCTGGAATAATATTACAGTGACCTCACAGCAGTATAAGGAAGACCAGACCAGAGTACCCTATAGAGCTCTACTTAAGTGTATATCTCTGTGTCAGCTTCCCACATGCAGGTTTATTTGTGGAAAGAAGGGCATTTGGAGCCTTTTTAGAAGAAAAACAGCAGTTCTTGAGCACACTGGCACTGGCTGTTGCAAAAGCTTTTAAGAATTCGTACATACAAGAATCTTTTCTAAAGTGGCTGGTTGGCTGCACAGTTAGAAGATAACCCTCCACTGCTGGATTGTCACAGGCATGTCCAGAGCAGCTGTAAACAAGGCCCAAGCTGGGACAGGGGGTTCTACAATCCCTCTGCACCCCTGGACATGACTAAGAGCAGCGAAGACGCAGGATCTCTACTGCCTGCCCGTGGGGTGGGTATGGCTGCATGTCCGCTCCTCATTTGGAGCCGCAAAATGCTCACAGTGCACTAAATGAAAGGATTTATTATGCATGGGCAGTGAGGGATCTAATGATGGGAACTGAATCGCTTTCCAGAACATCAGTTGGAAACGTCTCCAGCCTCCAAAGTCCCAAAAGGCAGCCCTGCTTCCACTCAACTCTGCAAGCTGCACAGCCTCTCTTTTGCTCTCTGGCACTTCTCTAAGCCCTTGATGAGCTCATTCAACTCCCTAACCAGGTGGAAAACCAGGATCTGGAATATTGTGTCCAGTGCTGGGCCCTCAGTTCCAGAAGGACAGGGAACTGCTGCAGAGAGTCCAGCGCAGCCACCAAGATGCTGAAGGGAGTGGAGCATCTCCCAGGTGAGGAAAGGCTGAGGGAGCTGGGGCTCTGGAGCNCTGTGCAGCCATTCAAACCCGCCTGGACACCTTCCTGTGTAACCTCATCTGGGTGTTCCTGCTCCGGGCGGGGGATTGCACTGGATGAGCTTTCCAGGTCCCTTCCAACCCCTGACATTCTGTGATTCTGTGAACTCTTTTGTTGCATCGGTTGTTCTTGGCTTTAGTGTGCTGAATCAGACCACAAAGGGGCCAGGGAAGCCCTAGGCTTGGCACAGGGCTGAGTGTGGGCGAGGAGGAGCAGGAGGAAGCCCTGAAGTTCAGACTCTCTTGTCTCCATCCTGCTCACGCGTGGCTCGTGTGGGTGCCTGTTCCCGGCACACCCGGGTGTCTAATGTTCTGGTTTGGGGTCACAACCACCCAGGCTCTGGTGAGTGCTCAGCACTGCTGTCATGTACGTGTGCCCGTCTCACATCAAGGTGTTTGCTGCTCACCAAACAAATACCAGGCATTGGCAGAGAATTGCAGGACTAACCTTTCCTTTTTCCAGAGAAGACTTTCTCCTGGCAGGGGTAGGATGCCTTGGTAAAGCAGGTGAGGGTTTATGAAGCACACGTCAATGGAGATCATTGTGCTCGAGGGTCACCAAACAGCTTCTTCTCACCACCTAATAAAGAATTAAAAACAAATCTGAGATTTTGGAGAAATCCCTTAACATCCTCTTTTATGTAAAGAGTTTAACAGCAGACTTAAATATTTGCTTTAAAAACATCTTGAAGTAAATGAAATAACTTATTTCCCCAGCCAAGATTCTCTGTTTTAGTCCAGGCCGGAGCAAGTCCGTTGGCCAAATTACATATCCCCAGGAAAAAAAAAATCCAAGGACTTCAATATTCGCAAACCCTGGTCTGTAGTAGCACGAGTGGGCGATGCTCTTTAAAGTGGGGGAAAAGGCGGCAGGAAAACCCTCCTCCCGAGGCAGAGCTGCATTTGGGGAGCCCAGATGAAAGACGGGCGCGGGTCAGATGACAGGTGTGACAGGTGTCACCTCGGCAGTGACATCAGGGCACAGATGAAAGTTCTCTCCGGCTGCACACGTGATGCCGCTTCATTACCGGCACAGCAGGTGGGCCCAGAGGCTCAACGCCTCTATTTTTTTATCATTTTTTTTTTAACTTTTTTTTTTTTTTTTTTTAATCCTGTGATAATGAGAAAATGTTTAAACTTCCATCCCTGTGTTTAAACGCTTCTCCATGCTGACAGCAGCGGGAGATCCCTTGATCAGCTGTCAGATGGGAAAGCGCGGGTTTTTTTGGGAAAGTAAACAGTGTGTTTGCCAGTTGGAAATCATTTTTCTGTTTGTTGGGGCGTGATGGAGCCGTGTCACAGCATCCGACAGCTCGGGAGCGGGGACGGAAAACAGGCTGAGAAACGGGGTTTAGACTTAGAGTCTGATAACAGGAGCTTGAGATTTTTGACACTTCGCTATTGTTATTGTGGGGAAAAAAAACCCCAAAAAACAACACCGCTCATGGATTGCTTATGCAACTTTTAAAGCAGCAGCTCAGTGTCAGTGTGGACATGTGGGACCTTCTGAAAGAAGCTCCTGCATTTTAATAGAAACTTCCCTGGGAGAAAAGCAAAAGGGAGACACAGAGGAACCGAGCGGGTGTGGAGACACGTGAGGGTGAAGGTGGCCACATCTCACTCCTGGCTAGCAAGAGAAAAACAACAAAAATGTCTCCTGACCGTTATATCAGAAAACTTTCCACGGCTCTGATGTCACATAGGCTTGGGAGTGTTGCAACAGGACAAGGGGTGATGGGGTTAAAGCAAAGGAGGGGGATTCAGGCTGCCCAGAGCAGTGGGTGCCCCGTCCCAGGCCGGGCTGGGGTCACATTTGCTGTCCTCTCCTTCCCAAGTCCCTGCAACCCAGCTAAGTTCACTTTAAATGCTAACCACTTTTTTTTTTTCTTTTCCTACTAGGCAAATACCTTCTCAAAGTCAATTCCCATAGAGAACAAGAGATACTGATATAATGCACATCATTTTAATTAAAATTAAGGTTTGAATGTGCATATGCAGAGGCACACACACAGCATTTTTCCTATGCAGACGCAGACAACATCTCATTTTCAGAACCAACAAATCAACCTGATTTCGACACTGGGAAAGTTAATTACTCAGAGCAGAGCTTGGATGGCGTATGAGATATTTGCAGCAATTATGTTACGCGGAGTCCTTGGTTCGTCTCCCAACAAACTGTGCTCTGCTGGCAGCACTGCAGCCTTCTCCCCATCCTATAGACCCCCAGCAAGACCTTCCTGCCCATTATCACCCTTGGTGAAGCCTCATGAAAGTCTGTGCCCATGTGGGACCTCACTTGCCCCAGGAAAGCCCCATTGCTTTGGGCACCATCAGCAAAAATGATCCCCCAGCAGGGGAAAAAAAAAAAAAATCAGATCAGAATCTGGCCCTTTGTTAGCAGTCATTAAAAAACATTGCACTTTTAATAGGAGCTGATTCAATTAGCAGACTAACAGGCTCCATCAGATAAGCTGGGGATTTCCCTGGGAACCTGAGTCACATTCTGCATGCTGCGTTAACCCTTTATGCTTGGGGCTGGTGGGAAGGGCCCAGAGCCCAGGAAAAAGGGGTGTTTTGGGAAAAGCCCTCCCCTGCGCCCCGGGGGAGGCCGGTGGCACCAAACACTGGGTGCTGCTGGGAAAGACTCGCCTGATCTCCCACAAACATGCTGACATTTGGCCGCCCGACAGCTTCACGCTCCCAAACGAGGCTTCCTAATTAGAGCCTGGGTGAGAAACAATCCGCCACTTGAAGTTTGGCTCTGGCTTCCTTGCGGTGCTGCTTTTCCCCTCCCTTTTTTTGTGCCTTTTCTCCGTTCCCAGTGTTTTCCCTCACACGTTCCCCGCTGGTGGAAGCCGTTTGAAGCCCCGTGCAGGAGAAGGGCTCATTTTGCTGGTCCTGGCCCTGAAGGAGATGAGGAAAGGACAGCAGTTTATAACGAGGTGACGTACAACCGGTCTGGAAGAAAACCAAACCGGTCCCGTTCATTCCTGGTCAAACATGGAGGGTAACACCAGTGCTCTGTCTCTGGACCCAGCCCTGAGCGTTGCTTTGCTCTCCTGCAAACTGGCCCTGAACATCAGTTCATGAGCCTTCTAGCTGGGCCCAGGGTGTGAATTCGGCGTGGCCTTCAAGATGTACGGTATGGCAAGACATCCATCCAGCTGGCTGTAAGGTGCAATATATATTTTTAGAGATATGCACTGTTACAGAGCCAGATCTTTTAAAGCTAAATTGTATTCCACCCATTTACCCCATCTCTGAACAGTTCCAGAAAAAGCTCTTCAAACGCAATAACCTCCAAATTTGAGATGATATCAACAAGCAACACCTGCTAAGACAAGTATAACTCTTCCACTGCCTTTCTTTCCTAGAGGGTTATTTGCTGGCAGCGGGATCGATTGTTCTCTATTTAATACTGCACAGATTTTTCCAGGGGGATGAGACAGGTAGCAAAGCTCTTCAGAGACAACATTCACCGAATTTTCTGCAGTGGCGGGGACACAAACATCAGCGTCTGCTGGGTGTTCAGGGTTGTTCTCCTTCCCCGTCCTCATCTAAGATGCCTGTTCTGCTAAAATACTGAGCAAAATGTGGATTTTCACACACAGGCACGTTCCATACGAACCATTTTAAACTTCAGGTGAATCAGGTGCCATCAACAGCTGCAAGTCCCACAGGAGAAAAGAAAAAAAACATGGGCTCCTTTCAGTTAAACTCAATTTTTTGAGGGTTTAGAATTTCAGTCATTTAAATCGATTTTAGACTCAAGTCTTGAAATGCAAGTTGGCAGCCTGGAGGAATTAATTTTTTTATTATTTTATTTGAAGGGATTAACTCAAGTTGATAGATTTAGATTTTTTTTTTTTTTTTTTTTTAAAGTTTGTTGGTTTCAGATGTTTAAAAAGAAATTTGAAATAAACAAACAGACTTGGCAAGGGCTGGGTGCTTTGGGAAGAGCTTCCCAGAGCAGCAGGGATCCCTGTGGAGCAGGGGGGGCTGCGTTTCACAGCTGCCCCTCCAGACACTCCCAGTGTTAAACTGGGATTTCTTCAGCTTAAATGCCATATCCGCCTCGGTCCCCACGGAACCCCAGAGGGGCGTTTTCTAGGAGAACGGGGCGCGTTTACCCACTTCATCATTAATGCAGAGAATATTTGTCAAAATCAAACTGGCACAGTACGGAAGGTCCTTTGCATCTTGAGTGGATTAAACTCTACTTGGCGGCTGGGCCGCCGTTTGTTTGCAATGTCTCTTGTTTAGGGTGATCTTGACAGTCCCTTCTAACCCAAACCGTTGTAGGATTGTATGAAGATTCTGCACCACGGGGCAGAGCTGGTGGTTTTATCACCATGGGACAGGACAGCCAAGGCCACCCGTCCCCTTGACAAGGTCTGGAACAGTTCTTGCGCTCCCGAGGCTCTGAAGATATCCACCACTGCTCCTGTGATTGCTGTCTAATGAGATCTGAAGCAAAACAATGGTGCTATCTCATTCTAACCCATTTAGATGATAATCTGCTCTCCCTGATACTAATATTTTCATATTAATGTAGATCCTTTTATCCCCGTAGCTCAGCGCTGGCTCTGATTTATTAATAGCCGGCTCCCTCTGGAGTAGGGGAACAGGATGCTGTGTTGTGATGAGCTTCATAACTCGCTGCTCCCCAGTAGTAAATCACAGAGCAGCACTTCAAATCTGCAGAGAGAGCTGGGCCGACTTCCCCTCAGCATCTTAGTCCTGTTGTGCAGAACTACCTGCTAACAATTTTTCTTGAATGAGCCAGGTGCCCTAGTACGGGGTTCAGTCCGCCCGACTGAATATTTAACAGCGTTCTAGGGAGCGAGGGCAAGAGCAGAGTTAACAGATTTCACTGGATTTTCCCATCAAATGGTGCCAGGGCACATTTCTGAAGGCACCAGCAGCATAACATCCAGCAGAATTAATGTATTTATTATTTTAGAAGAGCTCATGATTTTTTAATGTCTCCCGGTTTGAAGGAAGGGTTGAAAGTAAGGGCAGCCTATTTGCATTATGAATAAAGTTATCTGCCTCCTCCGCGCCCCCCCGGAATATGCAGAAATAAATGCCTTCTAATGAACCCTGGGGGGCTGGAGCTTTGATATGGATCTCAGTGGTCGGTGATGAAGCTCTCAGCCCTGCTCCTCCTCCTCCTCCCCAGTGCCAGAGAGGAAAATGGGATTATCCTGCTGGCACTTGGTGTTTGTCTGTCTGCGAGAACCTACATATCAGAGGCCCCGCTTGGGAAGATAAGTTCAGCCCTCTGCAAATGTCTTTTTCTTTTTTCCCTGTCTAAGCAAAAGAGATGGTCCCACTCAAGTCCTGGAAACTTCTTCCCTTGCTCCGCTGGGTGCAGGCAGGTGTGGAGAAGGAAAATGCAGGTTCGAATTTTAGTTTGGTGGCTGCTGAGAGTGCTGAGAAAGTGTGGCCACGTGTGTGTAAACACAGATGGCTCTTAGAATGTGACATCTGGCTCTCCAGGAGCTCCCCAGCAGCATCAGTTCCCTCAGACAAATCTACTGTAGGACGCTGGTTTGCAGTTTACAGCACGCTGAACAAGCCCCAAAAAAGCAACAAATGCAGCTGAAGCCCCTTAACAGAAAAGATCTGGTTAAATGGGCTGCTTTCTGGGAACAGATTGTTGAGTAAAAAGAACACCCTGGACATGGAAAAGTTTTCTGCATTGCCAAGAGGTTCCATAAAAAGAGCATTTTCCAGCATTTAACCCATTCCCTATGGCAGGCAGAGCATCCTGCATGGGATGGATCCAGCAGCACAAGGATGGGATCCAGCAGCACAGAGATGGATCCAGCAGCACAGGGGTGGATCCAGCAGTGCAGAGATGGATCCAGCAGTGCAGAGATGAATCCAGCAGCACAGGGGTGGGATCCAGCAGCACAGGCGTGGATCCAGCAGCACAGGGATGGATTCACCAGTGCAGAGATGGATCCAGCAGCGCTAGATGGGATCCAGTGCCACAGGGATGGATCCAGCAGCCACAGATGTGCCAAGGAAGGAGCAAAGGGAATCACCAGATTCTTCTCCTCTGGGTCCCGAAGGAGAAGGACGGAGAAGACACAATTCTGCAGGGGAACTGGACAGACAAGAAGGATCCCAGGCATTGAGTGCTGCTGCTGTTTGGGACCTGGGTGCCGCACCAGAAGGTTCCCAAGGTTGCAGCATCCACACGCATTAGCTGCAGAATCTCAGTGGCAGCACTTTGGGATGGTTTGCCCTGACCGCTTGAGAATTTCTGCAGCTTTTTTGAGAGAGGTGTTTGTCCCCCTCTCCCCGTTCTGTGCAAAGCCCTGACACTGAGGAGAGCACTGATGCTGATAAAAAAACAACCCGTAAAAAAAAAAAGTAGTTAATTTTCCAGCTGGGTTGGTTCCTGTCTGGGGTCACTGCACAGCCGGGCAGCTCAGGACAAGAGAAGGTCTGTGAGCTGTCAAACAGCAAAGGTCCCGTCACCACCACCCCTTTCTGCCCCTCTCGCAGTGCTTCACTGTCTGCAGAGCCTCTGCTTGCACCCCAGTTTAGATTCCTCCCCAAAGATGTGATCCAACCTACAAAAAGAGCTCGAGACCCTTCCTATTTCACAGACATTTCCCAGCTCTGGGATCTGTGACTCGTGGGCTCTGCCCTACGCTCCACCACAGCCCAACCAACTGCTCCATTACCAAAAGGTGCCGTGGGATTCCGACCACCACAGATGGCCACAACTTCTGTTCAGTGTCTCATCTAGGACCAGGCAGGGCCGGAGGAGCGAGCCCAATGCGAAGGTGTTAACTCTATGGAAATACGGTGTAGTCAGGCAGCAAAAAGTGGAGGGGCATGTGAAGTGAAACACTTTTGATCCACCTCCCCTGAAACATTCCAAATCCATGTCCCCAGGGTCTTTGAGACACATATTAGCTGTAACACCTTGTTTTTTGTACTGGCTGATTAGATTCCCACATTTTTCCACAGGCGAGGGAAGCATGCCCAGATATAGTTCACAGCAACCGTGCGAATTCACTGTAAGTACTGACCAGATGTTGGCAAGAAGAGACTGAAGCAAAGCGCGTGCTATTTTCTCATTTGAGTACACAGGAAAATGGATCCTCCTCCCCAGCTGCGAGCTTTCCAGGGCCCATCCTGGAGCACAGCTGATGGATGCGCCTCCCACGGCCCGTCGGGTCTGATGCTGTTCCAGGCACGCTTCACGGGGAGTATTCCCTTCAAAATAATTACCAACATGAATAGTCAGTACCGATCTCTGCAAAGCCACTTCGGCTGCTGCCTGGGAAGAGATTCTGAAGCACATTCAGCTATTGTGTGCACACTTGTAAATGTTGAAGTGCTGGGTGAGACCTCGGAGTCTGGACAGCATCAGAGGATCTTGAGAGCACTAATGAAATGTTGAACCCAAATCTTTCTCCTTCCTCCTCCCGAAAGAATCCCAGACTGTAGAAGTCACCACAGCTTCATTAACTCCTAAGAAATCTTACACTAGCTTCAGGTTTGCGGAAGCCACACAGGAAAAACCTGCTCCTGAATGCTCATCTCCCATCTCGGTTACACTAATTTCTCCCTGCGGTCTTCCCTGCCATCCCTCACGCTCCGGTTCCAGCCCAGCCCCAGCAGAGCAGTGCAGACCTGACCCACGCTCCGCCAAGCTAAATGCATTTAGAAAACTTAAGACGGGGCAGTTTTACATGGTAAAATGTTCCGATAGACTGGGTACGGTCTGCCCACGTCACCCGACTTCCCTGCCAAATCAGATACCCCAGGCTGACATAACAGCACGAAGCTGCAGCAACTCTGTGTGTGTGCCCAGGAGAGAGGGACAGAAACGCCGTGGTGTGCACAGGACTGATCGGGTTAAACAGGGGCTGCTGGGTGACCCATCAGTGCTGGGGAAACACTTCAGGGTATGGGGCAGGGTTCCTTCTTCCACAGCAAGATTTTCTGTGTTTGCAGCTGCGTGGTTCATGCCGACACTGGAGAAGGCAGCTGCTCACACTGCCAAACATCCTTCTGAGATGAAAACTCCTTGCAGGCAAACGCTGGCTGCTCCAAAGCACATCTCAAATGGTGAGCGAAACCGTGCTGCCAGGAATGGGTAACCAGTCACCAACACTGCCAAGGGTGAGAGTGAAAAACCTGGCACCGGGGAACAGCAAAGGCAGCAGGAGGGGATGCGTGCTGAGGGTGCTATGGGTGCTAAGGGTGCTGTGGAATATTGTGTGCAGGGTGCATCTGGAATATTGTGTCCAGTTGTGGGCCCCTCAGTTCCAGAAGGACAGGGAACTGCTGGAGAGAGTCCAGCGCAGCCACCAAGATGCTGAAGGGAGTGGAGCATCTGCCGTGTGAGGAAAGGCTGAGGGAGCTGGGGCTCTGGAGCTTGGAGAAGAGGAGACTGAGGGGTGACCTCATTCATGGGGATCAGTATGGAAAGGGGGAGTGTCAGGAGGATGGAGCCAGGCTCTTCTCGGTGACAACCAGTGACAGGACAAGGGGCAATGGGTGCAAACTGGAACACAGGAGGTTCCACTTAAAGATGAGAAGAAACTTCTTCCTGGTGAGGGTGGCAGAGCCTGGCCCGGGCTGCCCAGGGAGGTTGTGGAGTCTCCTTCTGTGCAGCCATTCAAACCCGCCTGGACACCTTCTGTGTAACCTCAGCTGGGTGTTCCTGCTCCGGGGGATTGCACTGGACGAGCTTTCCAGGTCCCTTCTGATCCCTGACATTCTGGGATTCTGGGATTCTGTGTGGGGTGCCTGGGGCGAGGGGCATCAGGGTGAGGTGGAGCACTCGGGGTGAATGGGGCAGCCAGAGGAAATGGGGCAAATGGGGGAAAAGGGCACTCAGGTGGGACAGGAAGGGATGGGATGGGATGGGATGGGATGGGATGGGATGGGATGGGATGGGATGGGGTGGGATGGGATGGGAGTGTGGGGCATCCAGGAGGGATGTGGGACCCAGGAGGGATGTGGTGTCCAGGAGGGATGGGGTGCCCAGGGAGGATGGGGTGACTGTGTGTCCCCTCTCCATGCTGAGGGCTGCAGGGCTGCAGAGAGGCCGTGCTGGTGGCTGCAGAGCAGGGAAGGGGTTAACTGGATTCGGGTACCCCCCTCTCTGTTGGACTCAGTGATTCATTTTCTCTGTTCCTATTTCTTTCTCTCACTTTCTTCTCTCTCTTGCAGACTGATTAAAAACTCTTTGAGTTTGAAGGTTTTTGTGTCAAAACAGCTCAGCTGCCAGCTGGGTGCCAAGCAGTGAATATTCATGGTATTTAAATGTGCAGTGCGGTGAGGGCTAAAGGACGGGCTAGTTAGCTCTTTTTAGATGGAGATTAGCTGCCTCTTTGCTCCTAATCACCGCTGTTGTTGAAATATTACAGCTTCTGTTACAACTATTAATGTCCTAAACGAAGAACATCTCCCCTGAATGACATCAAAAACAAGGTGGTCACTTCCAATTCCAGCCTCTTTCTCCCCTCTTTGCTAATTTGTGTTTTCATTGTGAGCTGCAGCCCAGGTGCAGGTCCCAGCCCTGCCAGCTCTCCCGAGCGCTGCTGCAGGTGAAATGAAATTCCAGCAGGGATGGACATAAAGCACTGATCTCCTTGCCCCCGGCAAAGCCCAGGGCTCCCTTGCTCTCTTGGTATTTGCCAGGGCCAAACTGGAAACCGCAGCCCCGGGTCCCACCAGCAGCGTTATAAGGGGTGAGGTGAGCTGTCAGGCTCCTCTGGGAGCTCTGCTCACATCAAACTTCATCCAGGGGCTGGACCAAATCCGTGACGGGGATGGTGTGACTCGGTCCTTTCACCGCCATATCTGGAGGGAAGCCTGATGGAAAATACTTTTGCGGCAAAAACCCGCCCAGGTGTGCGATGGTGTTTGGCCGTTTGCAACCTCTTTGCTGCATCCCCGAGCGCGGCGTGATGGAGGGAAACCCATGTGTGGTCCTTGGGCGCTGGCAAGAACAGCAGAACTGAACACCAGGCTATTGATTTCATGTTTGCTTTAAAAACAACCTAAGTGCATTCCTGAAGCAAGGCTGGTCTGGAAGCCTAAATAAAATAATATTCTTCAGCCTTGAAAGCTGACACTGGACTTCAATGACTGCTTTAAAGTCCTGTCCCCCAGACTAAGACGGCACATTTCCTAAGCTCTTGTCCACACACAGACATGGTGCTACTTTAACTAGACTGGGGGAGCTAAAGCAACACATTGCTCCCTCTTCCATTCCCTTCTCCTCCCTTGTGCGAACTGTTAAAAAGCACCTCATTTTGTCAAAACCTTTCTTATTGGAGGAAAATATGTTTTTTTTACCAATATGAGGCTTATCAGCATCAGCACATCTAAGCAGAACTAGTGATAGCATTACTGGTTTGTTAGCAAAACAAATCACACCCACATACAGCACAAATAGTAGATTTGAGCACTGGTCTGTTAGAAATGCCACAGATGGTACCAGAAACATGTGAGCTTGGCCCTTGAAAATTCTTATCTCTCCAGAAGAATTGCATTGACTAACACTGGGCTCCTGAAGAAAAACGAAAAAAAATTACACAGGGTATATGTATATTCCCTTCTGTCAGAACATCAGGACTGTGCATTTTGACAGACTGCACTGGATATTCAAGATGCTTGTGGGCAATGCAGTTGTACAGGAAAACCAACATGGTTTCTCATTCGTGCCTTTGTAAAGGCAGCCTGGGTTTAATAATAATAATAATTATAATAATCACAACAAACTCCTAACTTCTCTCTTGATACTCTCAGGATTTTCCTGCATCAACTCTATTAGTACTCAGGCTGAACAACTTCCCAAGGTTCTAAATGCTGTATTTAAAGCTTCCCCCATTCTAATTTCTCAGTAATAATACCAAAGCCTTCAGGTGTCTTATCCACCGATGTTAGGATGACCTGAGTTACCTCAGATTTTCCCTTGAACAGCGGTTATTTCATTCTTCCTGAGTAAATCAGATGGTACTTGGTAGAAGAAAAAACAAAAGCCAGATGGATGCGGCTCCCAGCAGGCAGCAGTTGGAAAACATGCCCCCAAACACATCAGTCATCCCAGTCTGTTCTCTGACATATTGGAGTGCTTCTTGCCTCCCTCAGATAATTTTCTTCAGAAGTGCTTAGCCCCCACAAATTCTGAGCTCCAAAGCTGTATGAAATGTGAGCAACCCCGACGTAGCTGTAACTGCAGCTGGCAGAGCGTGGGCTCTGGATTCCTAATGCCTTTCCTTTCCGACGCCAGGCAGCACAGAAACAAAACCACCCAGGTTTGTGCCCTGGTGTCCTGCCTGCTGGGAGAAGAAAGGACACAGAGCAGCGCTCACCGCTTCTCGGGCTCACAAGAGGGATCTCTTTCCTCCAGAACTCCATCATTCAGCAGGGTGCTGGTGCTCACGCTGCATTTGGAGCAGAACAAACCGAGCAGGCATCTCTTCCTTTCTCCATTGAGGCTGAGCACGGGGTGGTGAAAACACCAGCAGCTCTGCCCGTCCCATCCTGCTGCCACGTCCCGTCCCGCTGCGTCCCCCGTCTGCTCCCCGTGCCCCCACTCCTCACCACGCTATCCCAAAGTGACCTGCTTTCCGTGCAAGTATTCGCACAAGGAATCAGTAGATTAGAGGCTATGCAAGTGATCGTTTCCAATCATTCACCTCCAGCGTGTTTTAATTTTCCTGCCTTAGTCACCTTGTGCGTGTCTCCTGTGGGCCGTCTGGCACATCACAGCAGGGGCAAATGCCTCCTCACTCACAGCCTATCTGAGAACACAGGAAGGACTTTTTTTTAGGTTAAAATACACAAAATCAGCACTTCTGCCTTGTCCATTCACCGGGACAAACAAGGGCACACCTCACTCCGAGAAGCCCATCCCATCGTGTGGGAGAAGGACCCTCCATCTTAATGTTCATCTTGCTCTTTCTGTTGCTCAGATCTCTGTTTGGTTACTTCCTAAACTTATTATTTCCACTTTTTTAGCAGGGATCATTAAATCCCATTACAGTTTTGTTCATTAAACTGGGATGTGTTTGAATGGGGGTGGAACTTCTCGAAGCAGTGCCTTGCTGCTGATCTGTTGTGCAGCACAGAACACAAGGAGCAGAAGGAATCCCAGAATCCCAGAATGTCAGGCACTGGAAGGGACCTCGAAAGCTCATCCAGTCCAGTCCCTGCACTGGAGCAGGAACACCCAGATGAGGTTACACAGGAAGGTGTCCGGGCGGGTTTGAATGGCTGCACAGAAGGAGACTCCACAACCTCCCTGGGCAGCCCGGGCCAGGCTCTGCCACCCTCACCATGAAGAAGTTTCTTCTCATCTTTAAGTGGAACCTCCTGTGTTCCAGTTTGCACCCATTGCCCCTTGTCCTGTCANCGCTGGACTCTCTCCAGCAGTTCCCTGTCCTTCTGGAACTAAGGGTCCCAGCACTGGACACAATATTCCAGATGTGGTCTCACCAGGGCAGAGTAGAGGGGGAAATGCAGGGCCGGATTCTCTCCGCAAACCAAAGGCTGCCTTTCCCCAGTGTCTCCTTGTGTCCCCACCCGGCTCAGCGAGGGGCTGGGGTGAAGCAGCCCCACCAGCTGAGGGAATGGTGACTGGTGACCAGCTTCAGGATCCAAACCCTGCACAAGACTAATTACCCAGCAAGTGGCTTGTTAGAAGCGATGCTGGCACGCAGATAAGGGGAACTGTAATGGAATCAGCCAATTAACCAGCCCTCGGTGCTGAACTAAATGTGACCCCCTCATTAATTGTGGTTGTGTCTCAGCAATTTTGTCATCACATTGGGTGCTTGAGAGAAGGGAGAGAGAGAGAGGGGAGTGATCCAGGTGCTTGATTTATTTCTGCTCACAAACAGGAATCATGGGATATAAACCTCATGACAATTACATGGCAGAGCTTCGAATCTTATTACACCCACTCTCCCTGAAAGAGATTAAAGTCCTGGAGGAGCAGAAAAGGTGGCCTGCTCGAGCTCTTTGGCAGAGTAAACAGCGCTCCCATGGAATGAGGCCTTTTAACGCAGTCTACCTGATGGTGAATTTTCTGTGTGAGGCAGAAGACATGAAGAGCTGAGCTGCTGCCGTGGGTCTGGCTCCGGACAGCCCCTCCGCTCACAGCCCCAGATGGAAAATCCAGCAATGAGTTTCCTTAAAGTTCAAGAGGGTTCAAGAGGTTTAGCTTGAACTCCATCCCTGGGGATGACCTAAAGCAGTCAGCCATGCAGAACGGAGGTCTGTCTTCTTGTGGCTGCTCTCCTAAAGGAAATGGTTGGACAATTCCTTGTTAGGAATTAATCTCATGCGCTCCTAACAGCTAAACCTTCCCTGGAGTAGGACTGTGATGAAAGAGCATCAGTCACAAGAAGGAGTACACTGATTGTTAAGCATTGCCTCGTTTCCTGGAGGATGTGGAGCCTGCGCTGGTCTGGCCACAGTGAGATCTGCAACGCAGCTTCTGCCATAACTGCCTTGGAACCATAGAATCATTCGGTTGGAAAAGCCCCTCAAGATCATTGAGTCCAACCATAACCCACCCCTGGCACTGCCCCATGTCCTGAGAACCTCATCTCCATCTGTCCAACCCCTCCAGGGATGATGACTCCAGCACTGCCCTGGGCAGCCTGTTCCAATGCCCCACAGCCCGCTGGGGAAGAAATTGTTCCTCATATCTGATCAAAACCCCCCTGAAGACTCAAATCTTTTGCATCCTATCTGGCAGTAGCCAATGTGGCAGCTTAGAGCAAAACACAGGAGAGGAACAGGATGGAGATTTTCCTAATTTTCTGCAGTCTGGAGTGTAGAAACTTCCTAGCTGGAGGTTGCATCTTCATCCTTGCGTTCAGCATCCCTTTTTTGACTTCACTTCCACGAGTTTTCCAAACCCTTTGAGCTCATCTATAACCATGTCACTGACTTGTGTCCTGTGGCAATGAGCTCCAGGTTTGATGAAGAAGCGATCCTTTTCATTTTCCTTTAAAGCTTTTGCCCGGTCACTGTGTTTCCTGTGCCCTGGCTCCCACTCTGTGATGAAGAGTGAAGGATCATTCCTTCCTCACATCTCCGGGCACACCATGGCTCGCTGGGTCTCTGGTGGAGCCCCCTCCGCTGTCACCTTTCCCAGCTGAGGAGCCGGGTCAGTCTCTGTGTGGGAGGAACTCATCTCATACCTGTTGTGCCTCCTGCCCCATAGCTCTTCCCAATGTCACCCATGGCCACCCTGTCCCTGCCCCTCGCCCCCTCCGGACCCCCTGTCA
This sequence comes from Pampusana beccarii, assembly GCA_013399365.1. NCBI lineage: Eukaryota > Metazoa > Chordata > Aves > Columbiformes > Columbidae > Pampusana > Pampusana beccarii. Next base: position 275,861 of record VWYH01001147.1, on the reverse strand, counting down.
CGCTGCTTCTCCTTCCACCATCCTCTCTGGGGGACCACGAGCATCCAGGACACATACGCGCCATGGGTTTATACAGCAGTATAATGATGTTTTCTGTTTTGCTGCCGGCTCCTTTCCCAATCGCTCTCTCCCCACCTCCAGTTTGGCTGGTGTTGCTCAGTTTTCCTCCCCTGGACGGCTCCAGATCTCCCTTCTGGGTGGTAAGAGCTAACATACGGACACATCCACTCAGCATCACTTTTTCCACCCCCCCACATCTACGTTTATCAACACGGAATTTCATCTGCCGTTCTATCACCCGTTTGCTCGGTATCCTGCAGCTCTTAGTTCGTTACAGCTTATTACAGCAACCTCATGGAAAAACAAGCTCATTACGGTCGAGCGGAGGGGCTGCTGTTTCGGAGGTGCTGCGGCCGCCTGGATTTCGTTCCAGCGATGAACAGAGGGCCCAGTGTGTGCTCCCAGCCCCGGCCCGGAGGGGCAGGGCTGATGGAGGCTCCTTCGGCAGCCAAAAGGGCAAAGAATCACATGCACAACACACCATTATTTCCCAACGGTGAGCAGGTTTCTCCCCACAGCCCCTGCCCCTTCCCAGCGCCCCGGGGGGATCCGCTGAGGAGGACCTGCCCGCACAGCCAGAACCCGGACATCGAGGACATTTAAAAGCAAGGACAGAAGTCCTTACAGATGGGCTTGCAATGCTAAGTATGACCCTCCGTGAACAATTTAAGGCAGCACAAGCAGGGATAAAGGTGCCTCTACACAGACACATGCTCCCTGGGCAGTTCTTGAGCTTTCCCGGTCTTTGCTGAGAGCTCAGGCCAGTGGGAATTGATCTCATTCATTCTTGGCCTGCCAAAGGTTCCACGAGCTCTTGTAAACTAAGCAGCACCTCAGCTATACTTGCTCTACTGGTGATTTCTAGGACAAGTCAGCTGTATGTGCTTACCAGAGATTCCAGAGATTCCTGTTCACAGCAACATTAAAATCCCCTTAACAGCAGTCAGCACAGATAAGGCAGGTAGCAGGGGGACAACAGATGTCCCGCACAGATGTCTGTACCCTCTGCCAAAGGTCTGGCAGACTTTCACACCCCAGCCTGCTCTGTATCTGTACAGAGGCACACGGTGTTCCAGCTGTTGGCAGCAGCTGTTTTGGGGTGCAGCCCCATCCTGGGAAGGGGGGCAGAGCTGGGAGAGCCCCAAGGCACTTCAGCACAGAGCACTATCTAGCTCAGACACCCGAGATGCCATGTACCAGCTCAAATTTACTCAAAAAAACGCTAAAGAGGGAACTTTGTCCACACTGGATCAGGTTATCCCGTTATTTTCCAAACCTCCTCCACCCTTGCAGCTGATGGGGCCAGCGCCACGTGCTGTGCAATTCAGCCATCAAGGCAAAAACCGTTTGTGCTCCCTCCTGATGCAGACAAAACCTTGGGAGGCTGCAGGAGAGCACAGATCTGGCATTAGAGATTTCTCTGGCATTTGCATTTCTCTTCAACCCCACACGGCCGTGCTGTGCAGCGGCACCGGGCAGCTCCAGCTCCCATTGCATGGGTCCCAGCACAGGGGCTCCAGCCCCTCCAGGATCAGGCCCCTGTCCCCCCCAGGGGTGTAACACATTTTAAAGACCCTCCCAGGAGCTCTCTGTTTACACAGCAGATTGGTGGCTTCCCGTTTGAAGTCAGGATTTAAGCTGTTCTTTCTAATTACAGAGGGGCTCTGAAACCTGAGAGATCTCTGCTGCTGAAGACTAAGCACAGAGGGGGGAAAAAACCCCCCACAGTTGCATAGGTAGAACAATACTGCATCCAAACCCTGGAGTTTGCTTTAAAAAGGAAGGCCCTGCAGCAAAATAGGGCATACACTGTGATTCGGCCCCTCTAGTCTGTTTTCATCACGCTATTTGGTGCTCATCACCTCTGCTCCTTGCAAGTTATCATCAGGGCTCAAGGACATTTGTTCCAATTTGTCTGCTACAGAGGATGGGGGACAGCAGAAAATCTCTGAATACCAGACAGAGAAATGAAAGACGGGGTATTTCCATCCTCTCCGAACCGCCAGCTGCCAGGGGATGTAAATACATTAACAGATTACACATTGAAGTTCATTTGAACCCATCAGTCTCTAATGTTTCCATCAGGAGAATAAAAGGGAATATAATGCCACCTCGTTTCAAAAAGGCAGTCACAGCGTTTAAACGATTCTTTAGCAGCTCTTGTGTTTCAAAGTGCCAGAATCGCAGAGTCATTTTGGTTGGAAATATCATTGAGTCCAACCATTCCCCACCCCTGGCACTGCCCCATGTCCCTGAGAACCTCACCTCCATCTGTCCAACCCCTCCAGGGATGGTGACTCCACCGCTGCCCTGGGCAGCCTGTTCCAATGCCTCACAGCCCTTTGGGAAGAAATTGTTCCCCAGACCCAACCTCAACCTCCTGTGGTGGAACCTGAGGCCTTATCAGCCATGTAAGAGGGGACCCCGACCCCTTTGCTGCCGCCCGTGAGTGTCACGTTTTGGTGGCTGGCAGAGGAGGCAGGAGGTGACGAAAGGCTCTGGGAACTTTCCCAGCCCATCAGAACTGGTCCTCCAGCAGCACAAACCCACAGCTGACCAGTTCCCAGCTCACCCCAGGGTGTGAGCCAAGCAGGGAACTCATTAAACAGAAGGTGGGAAGGAGCAGGTTTGGAACGAGGCACAGCACACAGGTTCAACCCAGACTGGCAATGTCACACAGAGTCACAGAGTGTCAGGGGTTGGAAGGGACCTCGAAAGCTCATCCAGTCCAGTCCCCCCACCGGAGCAGGAACACCCAGATGAGGTTACACAGAAGGTGTCCAGGCGGGTTTGAATGGCTGCACAGAAGGAGACTCCACAACCTCCCTGGGCAGCCTGGGCCAGGCTCTGCCACCCTCACCAGGAAGAAGTTTCTTCTCATATTTAAGTGGAACCTCCTGTGTTCCAGTTTGCACCCATTGCCCCTTGTCCTGTCACTGGTTGTCACCGAGAAGAGCCTGGCTCCATCCTCCTGACACTGCCCCTTTCCATATTGATCCCCATGAATGAGGTCACCCCTCAGTCTCCTCTTCTCCAAGCTCCAGAGCCCCAGCTCCCTCAGCCTTTCCTCACACGGGAGATGCTCCACTCCCTTCAGCATCTTGGTGGCTGCGCTGGACTCTCTCCAGCAGTTCCCTGTCCTTCTGGAACTGAGGGGCCCACAACTGGACACAATATTCCAGATGTGGTCTCACCAGGGCAGAGCAGAGGGGCAGGAGAACCTCTCTCGGCCTGCTAACCATACTCCCTCCTCGTGTCCGTGCAGAAAAGCCCACACTGGGGGCTGTGAGCAGCACCCATCCCCAGCTCCAGTAATCACATTAAGAGCCTCAAACAACAGCTGTGTTTGTTCTCTGAATTAAAGGCAAAGTAATTAGAAATGATTGTTTTCCTGCAAATTAAAAGACTCCCGATTTCCAGGTTTTTTTTTCCCTGAATAAATACATCACAGCATTAACAGCAATCAATTATTGCTGCTCAGATCACACTGATCTGTGCAGACCTTGTAACATTTATAATCTCTTATCTGAAAATGACTTAAGGGAAGGGGGCCATAAATCCCATTCAAAGTGAATTCCTCCCAGTATTATCCGCTATTCAAATGGATATAGGCTGAATAATTGGACCTGATTAATTAAAAGCTGCAGGGCACCAGCAGGAGAGACTAATGCAGGTCTTCATGAACACTCCCGTCAGGTCTTCTGCATTATTGTGAAAGACACAGCCCCCCCACCGCTGCCCTGGACCAGGTGACGCGGTGTGGGACACTTGTGACTGTGGGGGGGCTGCCACAGGCCTTTGCCCCACAGAACACAACAGGGGTGTCCTGGCGCCACCGGCACCGTGTCCCACCATGGGCCCCTCCATGGGATTCAAGGGACTCCTTGCACAAAGAGCGACCTGCTGCACCTTGAGGTTTTTACATGAATTTTCTGCCCTATATTTCCAGTTTCAATGCTACTTGGCCACCAAAAACCTCGGTAAGACAAGACGGTGCCAGAGAGGCTCTAGAGGCGAGATAAGTATGATTTGATGAGAAGCAAATGAAAATGACCCCGGTTCTCACACGCAGGATGTTATTTACCTCCATAATCCCTCTCCCGTCTTTCCCTTTTGGGCCCTGGACCAAATCTCAGCTGACTCTCCTGTGGGTGTTTGGTGACTTGGCAACAACCCAAGGAGCTGAAACCCGCGGGATTTGATACTGGGAGCAGAAATTACCCCTGTGAAGTCTGAGAGAGTATTTGGGTACCAAACGGGAGCAGAGAGAGGCAGTCTGCAATGTAAGCCATTCTTCTCCCATTCCTAAGTTAAAATCACTGCCTTTCCAGCTGGAATATTAAGCACGGAGCAGCAGAGCAATAGTGAGGCAGCCGCAGTGAATTTGTGTTCCTTTGTTAATGGGGGGGATCCAGGCTTTGAATGGAAAACAGCGAATAAGAGAGGCAGGGGAGAGAGGGCTGTAAAAGCTTGTGGATGTTTCTGGTGCTGGGAAACCCACTCCTGCTGAAGTTGAGAGTGTGAACTGTAATTCATACATACAGAGAGGTCTATATATATATATATATATATTTACCATGTATATGGTCTTTGTTGAAGAAGGCTCTGGAGAGCCTTTCTCTCAAATGCCAGACAGAAGCAACAGCTGGTTATTTTGCTGCACTTGAGCAGACAACAGCACTCAAAATGACCCTCAGCTCTTTGGATTTCCTGATGTTTTTCCCTATAGCTACCTGTCATATGTCACGATGCAAACTGCGCACAGAATGATCTGCGTGATATATAACCCCTTTTTTTTCTTTTTCCTTCAGTTATTCTTCCCAAGTACAGTGTGTACTAGAAGACGAGAATGATTTTTTTCCTTTGGAATAACATGGTTTGCCTGCACTACTGTAATGCTGAGGACAGGGATGGCTTGCAGAAGTGCTCAGAATAGCATTCAAACAAGCACTTCTTGCCTTTCTAACAGTGCTCAGGACACAAAAGGTTGATATAGGAAAATATATTCATTGTACCTGCACTGCTGAAGGTCATGGACTGCACAGACCAGGCAATCCGGTTGTTTGTCCATCCCTTAAATCCTACGAGGCGTCCTGCGACAGAAAGTTCTTGAGCAGAACAGTCTGAGGGCACCAAAAGGAAAATGAAGAGCTGTGCCGTTTTCTGAAGGTGACAATAAAAAGTCAGGAGTTTTCCAGGCACTGAATTTTGTCACAGCAGAAACCAAGAAGCCTTATGGAATGAGTCACGTATCTGTGGCACTCGCTGAAATAAGAACTGCAGGGATCGCGTGGGGGAAGGGAAGGCACAGTCACTGCGTTCTGCTGCGTTCACTCATAAATTCCAGGGCACGTGGGGATCCTTTCCTATTTAACGACTCTGAATTCTCCTCTTCTCCAACACTGCAGGGGGAACGCACTCCCAGCCCTGGTATTTGTCAGCTTGTTCTGCCGAGGTTTGCAGCGGGGTCCCACGATCTGCTCTGGAACAGGGAGATGTGCAGATGTTTTTGCTGGGTCCATTGCTCTCCTGTGATCCGAGACAGAGATCTGGGAGGGGATGGCACGGAGACCACACTGGCCTGTTCTTGTGGAGCACACGGAGCTCTGATGGATGGAAGCGGAGGGGGATGAGTAACCCTGATACAGGGGAAATAGAGGGAGATGGGAAAACAACACACAGGGACCTTCTGGAATATTGTGTCCAGTTGTGGGCCTCTCAGTTCCAGAAGGACAGGGAACTGCTGGAGAGAGTCCAGCGCAGCCACCAAGATGCTGAAGGGAGTGGAGCATCTGCCGTGTGAGGAAAGGCTGAGGGAGCTGGGGCTCTGGAGCTTGGAGAAGAGGAGACTGAGGGGTGACCTCATTCATGGGGATCAATATGGAAAGGGGGAGTGTCAGGAGGATGGAGCCAGGCTCTTCTCGGTGACACCCAGTGATAGGACAAGGGGCAATGGGTGCAAACTGGAACACAGGAGGTTTCACTTAAAGATGAGAATAAACTTCTTCCTGGTGAGGGTGGCAGAACCCGGCCCAGGCTGCCCAGGGAGGTTGTGGAGTCTCCTTCTGTGCAGCCATTCAAACCCACCTGGACACCTTCTGTGTAACCTCATCTGGGTGTTCCTGCTCTGGGGGGGGGATTGCACTGGATGAGCTTTCCAGGTCCCTTCCAACCCCTGACATTCTGGGATTCTGTGATCTCACGGGAAGGTATAAAGAGCTGGAAAGTATTAAAAACCTCAGCAAGGAGAAATTCTGGAGCAGATATCACCCCAGTTTACTTCAGAGTGACCCATAGTGCTTTCAGCCCTGTGCTAAAGGTGACCCCGCCTTTTCACTTTGGTGTTAGTGGGTGTCCCGGCTCATCAGACCCCAGCTCTCCCACCCTGCGCTGCAGCGATGGATAGAAAAGCATCTCATCTCATCTCATCCAGGTCTCGGCTGTGGTTGTATCAGCGTTTTTCTGAGATGTTATTAGTTGGTTCCTGCACAAAACTGTCACTCCACCTTTGAACAGATGAGAGTAGCATCTCACCTGCCTCCAACGCAAGAGATGTTTGCTGGAGATTAAATCATAATCCCTGTCACCCTCTGCCTGTTTTAAAGCGCACAAATAAACAGAGCCTGCATCTCTCCGTCAGTACACAGCCTGGCAATTAGTGCAGAAAACTCTCCCTGAAAATACTTCTTGTCAACGGAATACATGGGACCTCCCTTCTGACTGAAAACCAGAACAGACAAGAGGGGCCAAGGAGGTTGCTGTGACCCTTTCCCAGCCTCTCCAGCAGCCACACAAACCCTTCCCGGTGCCCTGTGCCCCACGCCGAGGGGAACAAGCCGCCTGGGAACTACCAAGGGACCAAGACCCCTTTGGTTTTGCTGAAATGTGGTTTTTTAAGTAGCCTTGACCCATGCTAGACTTCACACTTAACACTGAAGGACCACTGGGTGTCTCTCCACGTCACCTTGACGTGAGCTACGGCATCTTGGTGGATTGTTTCTCCTACCCTTATTATTTCCAAATCTCAGTGTATTTGTCAGCTGGTGAACACACTCCACATGCTTCACGGTTTCAGAGTGAGACAGGAGACGATCTTCTAAATACGGGTTTAGAAGACATCTGGAAAACTGCGTAGCTATTTTGCAAACCTGTCTGACCTTCTGTAAGTCCACAGACTTCTGCCTTTACAATAAAACTAAGCACAGAAATAAAGAATTACCAGTAGTGGCTGGGCTTATGAAGCAAACCCCAGAAGCAGGCAGCAAGCTGCTTGCCGTGCTGAAGCAGAGTACGCACCGTTTGAGGACACTATTTCTGATTTTTAATGTTTGTCTTTGTCACCGAGGACGGTTTCCCCCTCTCTCACTCTCTCCTTACATTCCTGTCCTGTTTCCCAGCTCATCCTTTCCCAGGAGCCATCACTAGCCCTCGGGCTACCTGCCAGCAGGCCATTCTCATTCACCAGGGGCTCAAGAGAAGGCACAAAGCCAGCCGGTCAGAGGCACATTACCCGGGGCTCCCGGGCAGCAAGTCCTTTCTGTCCATTCAGGGCATGGATTCTTGTGAATTTCAGAATTTCAGAGAAAGACCTTAGATATTTCAAAGCAGAAAAGGCATCGATGCTTGCTTTTGTCTGAGGATTTTAAGCACCGGTCCTGTGTTTGTCCCGGAAGATTTAGTCAACAAGAGCTTTAGTGAACAAAGGCACACAAGCCAGGCCTGGATGGGGTTGGAAGGAAAGCAGCTCAGTTTCCAAGGCAGTTTATGCAGGAAATCACTGTTAGATGCTGCAAAGTGCTCTCAGAGTTTTGTGCTGGACTCCAGATAATCAACACCAGCTGTCCCATCGGTTTCAATAAGATGCTTGTCAGGCCCTTTGACAGTGAACCATCCACTGGCACCAGTTCTCCCTTCGGCAAAGCAGCCGATGCCCTTTTTCCCTTCTAACAACACAGGTTCTCACTTTCTGATGGATGTTGTGCTGATCGCAGTACCCTGATGGCAACTGGCGTGTAGGAAATCCTAGCAAGAGACAAACTAGAAAAGCCTTGCTTTCCACACTGATTACTCACAGGTGAGTTGCTGAGGGGGACGAAGCAGCAAGTGCCAAGTGCCACCGGAGAAGAAGATAGTCACTGATGGGCATACAGTGAAAAAAACCCTCCTTTTCCTTTTCCTTTTCCTTTTCCTTTTCCTTTTCCTTTTCCTTTTCCTTTTCCTTTCCCTTTCCCTTTTCCCTTCCCTTTCCCTTTTCCTTCCCCTTTCCTTTCCCCTTCCCCTTCCCCTTCCCCTTCCCCTTCCCCTTCCCCTTCCCTTCTTCCCTCCCCACGCTGACAAGGGCTGTGTTGCTGCGGCCAACACTCCATTCCACGCTCTGAAAGTCCTGTCTAATTGAGTGACAAAGTAATTCCGCCTTGCGTCTCAGCGGAGGGCTTTACTCTCGAGACCCTTTCATCTTCTGACCTTCTCCTCTCTGCCCTTCCTGATGCCCACAGCCCAAAAGGGCACATGAAGGGGCAGCTGAGCCTTTCCAAAGGCTTCCAGGAGTCAGATGATGCTACCCAGGCCGGACAAACTGATGAGTGTTACCTGAATCACATGCCCAACTGCTTAGCTCTGATGAGGCGATTTCTTAGAAGCAGAAAGCATACTATAAGTTAAAAAATAATTTAAAACTACAGAACCATCATGAAGGTAAGTAAGGGGAATCTAGTATGGTCCTTAGGTATATCACTCCCTGAATTTGGTATTAATGCCAGTCTTGCCAGAAGAACAGTAGATCAATCTCTCTTACACTGCATTGCTTTACAAACTTTAAGTCTTGTCATTCCTGTCACCTCTGCAGAGCTGCCGTCCCTTGTGCCATCTGCTCACATGGAAGAGAGACAAAAAGCAGGAGAACTGTATAGCCATCAGCGTTCCCAGTGATGGATGCCCAAGTGTTATCTCCTTAGCAGACATGTGTTTTCCTTCCTGTTCTGTGCAAACATCCTATCCTTTCTCTCCTGATCCCCATTCTCACCAGTTTAGGAGAGCACAGTCCTGTCGCTGCCCACACCAAAGAGCAAATGAGCCGTTTCTGAGACACTTCCCAGCTGAGCTGCCACTGATTCAGTATGTGGTGTTTTCCCTCTACAATACACAGGAAACCTCGGAAGTGGGGTTTGTTTGTTTGGTTTTGTTTTTTTTAAGAACTGTCAAAATGCCCTGTAAAAATCCTCATGCCAATGAGGGTGATTCCTCTCCACCCCAGTGGAATCCCCCTGCTATCTTAACCTGGCAATTTCCACTTACTTTCTCTACCTCTACCCGAACCAGCACGACCCACCCTGTAGAACATGTTTTTTCCTACACCAAACACAGCAGCTAAGTGCTATTCTGTTATTACAACCTGCACTATGGTCCCCGAAGACTGTGAAGCACTGAAAACACCACGGCGATCCCGCACCACAAGTGGCTTCATGTCTGTGGAAGACATCATAGACTTTTCCATTTGCAAACCTCTATGCAGAAAAGCATGGGATAAATGTAAGCATAAATCGCAATGTATCTTTCTATTTATGTCTTATGCAGCACTACATTCCTTGCCTAATAGGTATGTATACAAATCATACAATAATAAATATTAGAGAAAGAACCAACCAATGTATAGAAATTACTCTTGCAATGAAGCTAATTATCATCAGGTGAAATGCAAGGTTTCTTTTTATCAGCTTATACCCTTCTGGAATGTGGATTTTAGCCTGAGAAGCAACAGCAGGCTCTGCTCTGAGGGTGCAAGGGCAGTTTTGCTCCTCATGCGTCGTGCTGTGTGAGCATCCGGAGGGAAGCCATCTGCTCCAAAAGACGCTTGTGCTACCCGTCATCTGTGAGGACACGCTTCCAAGGGAAACGCCAGCCTTTCAAGGTTCCGCTGGTTTGTTTAGACAGCTTTACCAGTGGAGAGTTTGCTTTTAGGTACCTTAAACATGTAAAATGTCAGGACTGAATATTTGTGCAATAACGGAGTTTCAGCAGTCAAACAGGGCTGTGAGCTGGCTTCAGGCTGTCCTCTCAGTGGTATACATCGTTCTGCCAGAAATCACTGGCTGGGAGGCTTTCAAACCCCTCAAGAAGCACAGAGAGAGTGCCATAGAGAGAGAGAGATGTCACCTGAGAAGTCCGTGGAGTGCAGAAGCCAACAGGGCAAATGGGGGAGGAAAAACAGAAATAAGGATTCTGCACAGCTGATTTGGGTCAAATGCGTGCTGTCAGGTACAGAGTGAGCAAACCACCAGCAGCAAACTCCACCATGTTCCCACCTTATGCCCCAGCAATGCCCTCAGATGTTCATCCAGCCACAGAATCCCAGAATCCCAGAATGTCAGGGGTTGGAAGGGACCTGGAAAGCTCATCCAGTGCAATCCCCC
>VWYH01001147.1:245876-259905 GCA_013399365.1 Pampusana beccarii | reverse complement strand
TAAATTAACCCGAGCCCAGCCAAACCCAGACCAACAGCAAAGCTTCACTGGAGACCTGGCTTTGCAGAACGGCGCCCGACTGATTGTGCATGCAGAGCCTGACCCATTTTAAACAGGTAGGCCAAGAAATCCTCCAGCTCTCTGCCTTTAGGGACCGGCTTCAGAATACAGAGGACTTACCTTGAAAATGTTTTCCATACTGTTTGATGTTGTGGAACCGTCAGTGGGAATACTGAGAGCATTGGAAGCCTGGGTGGCTTATTGATTTGTTCTAGTTTTATTAAATTGGCTAAAGCTCATTCAGAAGTCTTCTTCCCCCCACACTCCAATACTTATTCTGAATGCTGCCTTGAGAGGGGCAAATGGGGGGGAAAAAAAAAGAAGGGAACTTGGAAGTTGAAAAATTTATCTAAAGAAACCTGTGATGTGAAAATGGACTTCATAAAAAGTATATATTATTGATATCACTATCATAGTGTTCTGGGTTCAATATTTCTCGCTACTTCTGGGAGAAGTTGGGCTTGTGTGTGCGTGACTTTTCTAATGACCACATGCACACACACGTGTGTGTCTGTGGACAGAGGAAGGAGACCTGAAGAGAATAAGAATGAGCCTACCAGAGACGGCAATTTTCCTTTTGTTAACCAAGGAAATAAAAGAAAACCTGCCTTTTTTTCCCAGGCCTGGCTGCAGGAGCAGGGAGGACAGGGCCAGGCAGCACCAGCAGGTCCCAGTGCTCTCCCAGTGCTCTCCCAGTGCCGGCAGGACCTGCTGCCCCACGGGTCGTGCTGGGGAAAGCAGAAGGTGGGGGATGAGCCGTAAGGATCTCCTGGGATCTAATCCCAGATTTATCCTTGCTGATGGGATCCAGAGACCACCGTCAAAAGAATGACATCTGTCAGAACAGGTGGGAGACCTGCATGGGATCCTTCTCTTGGCTCCTTCTACTGCTGAAATTGAAATTTGTTTCCTTGATGCCAACCCTAACAATACTTCACTTTTGTTACGGTCTCATTGGGAGGGCAGGAGAGATCTGGATATCTGTTTTTCTCAGAAATCCCTTTCTCCACCACCTCATCTTTTACAGCTTTACAATTTGTTTCTGAAAAGTAGTGATAAAACAGCTTATTTCCCCCCCAGCAGATCATTTAAAGGCACAAGTAGGTTAAAATTGATAATTCTTCCTGCTGTCTAATTCGGGATATATTTTAAGATGCATTTGTGCTTGAATGAGATATTAAAAAAAAAAAAATCATTAATTGAAGCTGTCTGGCTCTGTCATCCCGCCCTCCCACTCTCCACCCAATGAATCAGTAAATTGTAACAAGAGAATCTGGCTAAACAAGTTCCTAATTCAAACGCCATCTTACGGACAAAGAAGCCTTTGAAAAACAGCACCCGTCATCTGGCTCCTCGGACGGAGCGGAAAGTTGTGTTTTCGCTCTTGCCGGAACCGGTGGGTCCCTTCGGCGTGTGGAGCTGGGGGAGTGGAGGGAAGGGGAGCCCAGGGCCAGCAATTTCCTGCCAATTAACACACAGTTAATGTTCCTCCCGAGAGCCGAGGGGGGTCCAGATAAAGCAGAAATTTTAGACGGGTTGATTCCAGGTTACCGACGGGGGTTCCTTTCCTGAGGCTCACATGCAGGACTGCAAAGTTCGGCACCACGAAACTAAATGGATTAATGTACGTACAGCGCATTCAGAACCAAGCACTGCGCTACCACTGGTAATAAACTCGCCAAACAAATAATCCCAACTGCTAGTGATACGTAAAGCTCATTTCAAACGTGCCCACTAATTATAGAGCAACCTGCTCTTGGCATGTGTGGCATTTTCAGGCTTTTTGGCTTTTCCTTTTTAGCTGTCGGGGTACCTGAGAGCACAAGGGAAAAGGAATAAAAAGACATTTGTTCTAAGTATGAATGCGCGGGGCACTTTGTGTGAGGAGACCGGGCCCTTTTCCTTCACTCTCCTGCATCTTGTAGCCGCTTTGAGGAGGCTGGTGGGAAGAGGTTAAAGGTTGCCCGGAGCTGCCAGCAAGAGTGAAAAATGGTGGGTAGTGCCCCTGTTCTTGGCTGCAAGTTCCTTTATTCCCTTTTGTCGGGGCAATACCTTCCCAGGGAAGGCCTGAATGTGGCAAATTAGTGTTCCGACTACTCTTTCTAATTACCTCTTCAGGTGTAACAGCGAGCCGGCTGCTTGCGTGAGGGAAAGAAGCTCCTCAGTAGTGTCCGCGTGTCAGCGTCTGCCACACGGGTTTTTTTAGGCTTAGCAAGGCTTGCTATTAAACTAAAACAGTAATGGGATTTTTCACCTTTTCCTGGGGACGTAAAGATCTTTCCCTGACAACTTCAGCCCGATACAAAAACACTCCAGGAAGAAATCTCACCTTACACCAATATTTCTGAAGACGACACAATTAGAACACCTGAATAAATCAGATGTATGAGCTGAGCTTGAAGAAGCAGGAACTGTCCACTGCTAAAACTGAGAGACAGAACTAAGTCCCAAAAGGCCGGATTGAGGGACATCTGCCAGACCTGTGTGAAAAAGAACCGCAGCTTTTCTCTTCCACAAAGAGGGGAAAGTACGATGGGTTTGGAAGAAGCATCAGGAGAAATGTTCGATCCTTGTGCTTGTTCTGAACAGAAACCGTGGAAACTGGAAGGCGATTCCCAGGAATGCCGTCATCTATCGTGAGCTCCGGCTGCCTCCGGGGACTTGGCTCGTCCTGGGAAAGAGCGGCTGCCACGGGGACTCCTTACAGGTGACAAAAGCGGTGGCGTTCTGCAAGAATTGCCACCGACAAAGAGTGGCAGACACTCAAAAGACAAGACAAAGAGAAAACAGACCATTGTTTCGGACTTTACACGGAATCAGAGACGATGCAGCTGGAGCAGGAGACTGAGCCCATCCTGACAGACGCTAGTCAGGGCAGAGAGATGAGCTTAACCCACTAGTCAGGGAAGAGAAATGAACTTAACCCACTAGTCAAGGCAGAGAGATGAGCTTAACCCATTAGTCAGGGCAGAGATATTAGCTTAACCTGCTTGTTAGGGCAGAGGCATGAGCTTAACCCACTAGTCAGGGCAGAGAGATGAGCTTAACTCATTAGTCAGGGCAGAGATATGAGCTTAACCTGCTTGTTAGGGCAGAGACATGAGCTTAACCCACTAGTCAGGACAGAGAGATGAGCTTAACCCGCTAGTCAGGGCAGAGCGATGAGCTTAACCCACTAGTCAGGGCAGAGAGATGAGTTTATCCCGCTAGTTGGGGCAGAGTGATGAGCTTAACCTGCTAGTCAGGGCAGAGAGATGAGTTTAACCCACTAGTCAGAGCAGAGAGGAGAGCTTAACCCGCTAGTCAGGGCAGAGAGATGAGTTTATCCCGCTAGTCGGGGCAGAGTGATGAGCTTAACCTGCTAGTCAGGGCAGAGAGATGAGCTTAACTCACTAGTCAGGGCAAAGAGATGAACTTCGCCCAACCAAGCCTGACCTAAATGTAGATTTACAAGGGGTTTGTGGCCAGACAAGGTCCTCACCAACCCACACACGGGTCTGGTGTGAGCTGAGAGCTCAAGTGACGGGCATGATGGGGCTGTCCTGGGTGCACAGCCCCCAGCACAAACCTGAACGGTTGGGAACCTGCATCTGGCTACTAATGTTGACTCCTTCAAAACGAGGAGCTTTTATTTTTTTTTTTGTGAATCAGGCCACGAAAGTGCAGCAGATTAGGTGCTCATTAGAGATTAATTTCCAAGCTGTAGACTGAACAAAGGACGGATGTGATACAAAAGTTTTCACTTCAACAAATCCAAAAGGTTCTGGTCATATTATGACAACAGCTAATGCATTCTTAGTGGCTTTTCGTGTTCAGCTAATCCTGAATAATGTCATTAAAATTACAGTTTCCCTGTGCATTTTCTGTTTGATTGATAGTTAACATCATAATCTTGCCACAGAATAAGAAGGAAAAGGTGAAATTCAAAGTGTTTCCACAAGCGTATTTCAAAGCGGCCCATGAATTCCTCTCTGATGGGTGCTGGTGTTGCAGCATCACAAGTAACTCAGACACCTGATCAGTTCATTCAAGTCCATGCTCACACAAAGTGGCTGTTCTTCCTCACCTTAGACTTTAAAAAGCCACTTTTCAATGTCAGGCTCTACGGAGGAAAGGTAAAAACCCTCTGCACCAGAGACAGAACTGTTCTCCTAGAAGGCAGAGAACTTTTTTCCAACTGCTGTTACATACATGAAATAGTAAAGACATCCTGGAAATTTCAGACAGCTCCAGGTATCAACAGCATTTAATACAAAATTCTGGCTCCCACCAGCTCAAATGCTGATACACACGGACCCAGAGGTGCTTGGAGCTCAGGTCTGGATGATCCCACGCTGTTGGGATGAAAGCTGCAAAAAGTCTCCTCTGGGGATCTGTTTGGGAGGGTAGGGGACGTTCAGCTGCCAGAGATGATCAGAAATAAAAGGTTAGGAAGTTTTACTTTTGTTAGAAAAGAAAGTGCAGCAGAATCTGAGTTTTGGTGGCCATCGGGGTGAAAAGAAAGATGCAACTAAACCTTTCTAGCCTCTTTCTTGCTTCTGAGATAACTCAGAAAAACTATTTAGAGAGAGAAGAAACTGCAATACTTTTAATCATCACCAGCAGGTCTTTATCCTCACAGGAAACAGCAAAGAAAGGACAGATTGTAAAATATCCAGGCAGACTAAAGGTCATTCTTCTCTCCCTTGGGATAAAACATTGCATCTTGCCTTAAGGACAAATATGCATCTACTATATACATGCCATCACACGGAACATGCACATCTCTTCACTGACACACTGAGTTTACATTTGAAAGCAGAGAGAGGCCTGGCCGCGGTGAGCAAGCACCACGAGGGACACAAAAAATACCCAGGACATTCCCCACTGAGATGGGACTGACCCAAGACAGCATCACTTAGTGGTTGCATGGTTAAAATCGCAGAATCCCAGAATGTCAGGGGTCGGGAAGGACCTGGAAAGCTCATNACGGACTTTCCTGTGTTTCAGTCTATGCCTGCTGCCCCTCACCCTGGTGTTGGGCACCACTGACCAGTCTGGTCCATCCTCTGACACTCTTCTTGCGGGGGAATCGGGCAGGAGCCGCCACACCGCGCTTACACAGGGAGAAAGGATGGAACTCGGGCTTCCCAAGCTTGCCTAAAAAACACTGGAAATCCTTAAGCCCTGCCTTAGCTTAGCCACCCAACAGATGAATGTTTCAAAACGTGAATTGTCGGTATTGCCCTTGAACCCCCCACTGAGGGCTTTTGGGGGGCACAGCCCCCATCATGGAGCAGGGGGACCCAAATCCCTTCAGACTGAGCCCAAACTGCAGCAGTGCTGAGCTGCAGAGGGGCCAGAGGAATCTCTCACTGCTCCACACCCCATAAATCCTTTGCTAATTGCTTTACTGCTGTTATTTGCGAAGATAAAGGAAAAGGATTAATTAACTAAGAGAGAAAAGCACACATCTCCCTGGATGGGCTTCATTAATTGATATGGGAGGGAGAAAAATCAATTAACGAATTCCTTTGCCTTCTTGATCAAGCTGGAAACAGAGCTGTGGCAGTTACGGGGGGGATTGCGAGTGGTAAAAAAGGAGACGGCTGTGAGTGATTGTTTCATCCCACCAAACCTGGGGCTGGAAGGGCTGCGCTTTGTGGGTATTTTGCAACTTGATGCCAACAGGCAGGAATATAACGATGTCAGACAGGTGATGTTTCTGGGCAGCACCCCTCTTTAAATTTGATGCTTTACTCTTAGCAGAGAGCCACTCGCTTGTGGCGAGAAAGTCTAGCTCTGAAAATAATCATTACCTGGTTCCCTGACTGCAGAAGTCCGCACGTGATTTTCCGCAACGAAAGCAAAAGGAGCAGAATGGACGAGAGCACCACGTATTGCCTGTATTTGTATCATTCCTCTGTCTTCTTGAAGCTTTACACAATTCGGAGCTAGACCCAGGCAGAGGAATGTACCCAACGTCCCCTTTTTGCGGCACAGGAGGAAACGAGCGGTCCCAGGGGAGGCCAGAGGAAAGGAAGCATTTGATGGATGAGGTTCGAGAGGTCTCGGTGTCGCTGTGTCATGCCCCGGTGAGGGTTTCTCCAGGCAGAATGAGAGTGGTTTCCATCGCCTACACAAACAAGGGAGGATATTCAGTATCCGGGTTGCAATATGTAGAAGAAAAAATCCTAAACAAAAAACAACAACCCAACAACGACAACCATCAAAAACCCAACTCACACTATTTCCGCAGTTTCATCTGAAGCAATCAGAGCGAACCAGATGTAACACGCTCGATTGTTTAAGCGTTGTAAGTCATTACTTTGTGTTAAAAAACACAGATAGGGGGACAGTTGTAGTTATCAGCTGGGAATCACACAATTTGAATCTTGGGCGGCGATTCTTAAATTGCGCTGTCACTGTCTCGCAGGGACGAAACCAGTGAATAAAGGAAAAAAAGAGAGCACGGGCACCGAAACAGAGAGGAAAAACTGCAGAAGAGGGACAGAGCAAGCTAATAAATAAAACAAGAGCCTGAAGGGAAGAGCTGCTCTCTCAGAATATGAACATTTCCCTTCGCGTTTCGTGTGTAACGCGGTGCAAGACGCTGGTTGCGGGGCAGATGAGCTGCGGCACAGCATCGACACTGGAACAACTCCAGCTGGTCACAAATGGGGTTAACAGCTTTTGGGGTGCTTCTGTTCATATACATAAACACTTTTGCATTAAAAATGGACCTGACTTTTAATTCTGTGCTCATGAATAGGAAGAGACTGACACATAGTGTCTTTTTTTTTGAGTAACTTTCAGAAACAGAACGTTGGGATTATTTACATTTTGGGTTTCCCACATGAGCTCCAATCCCGATTGTGATTTCTTTTTATCATGTTTGGAAAAAAAAAAAAAAAAAAAAGAGATGGCTTCACACGCTCCCAGTAAATCGGATTTTCTCAGAAAAGTTTTCGGCAAACAATTCTTTTGCAAAGTGATTTCGATGAAAATCAGCCACGGCCCTGCTGGTGGGTACCCAGAGCACCCGAGAGCCAGTCTGACTTAAAAAACACAAAACACCAAACAGCTCTAAGATATGCTTTTGAAGCACGTCTGATTTTCAGATCTTTGCTGTTTCAAGCACAGCTGCCTTAGAAATACTTGCAAAAGCGAATAGTTAGCTGGAAAACAGTAAGTGAATTGGGTGGGCAGCGATCTGCTCGGGTGACCCTGAGGGCCCAGATTCCCCAGATCCGCACAGTAACTGGGGATCAACACTCGGAGATTGCGCTGCAAGGAGCTGGGGCTGAAGGGCAGGGACCATTTCCTTCAAAATCCTGGGGGTTTGGGCTTTTTTAATTTATTTTTTTATCTCCTCGGAGTAACTTCTGCTCCGGGCGAAAAACCTCAAACCTGTTCGCGAGCAATCCTGAGCAGCGCAAGCTCTGAGCACCTTAGAGTCATATGATACTTATGCTTTCAGAGATAACTTGCATCTCTGTAATTTTAAAACGGCTAGTGGATGCTCCCTTACATTGCAGTACGGATCCTTGCCTCTTGAGAAATGCAGCATAAATGAGCAAGTTCATCATGAAAGCCACGGCTTTACTGTGCATGTGCAGCAGCTGACCAAAATATGGCTTTACGGCTCGCTAGGTCAGGTCAATGAGCTGTAATCACGGAAAGAAAATCACCTCGCTCCACCACAGTTCAAGAGAAGCCCTGCAGCAAACCGCATCCAGAGGCACTTGTGTGAGCGAAGCAAACAAGAAACGAGGTAAATCGTGAGCCGGGTGCCGGAGATTCCAGCTCCGAACTCACAACCGAAGCAGGACCTCCTGTTTTCAGAAAACAGAAGTGAAACAATCCACCACATCAAGCACATGAGGATTTGGCAGCACATTAGGGTTTGAGGGCTCTGAGTACTCTCCCCATGCTGAGCCTGTGGATTACAAAAGGTTGTGACCACGTCTTAAATCACGGACATTTCCTCAGCGTTCGAAATAACTTAAAAAAAAAAAAAAAGCAAAGATTGAGTAAAAAAAAACTAAATACAAATATACACACATTCAGAAAGAGAAGTGGCATCTCCATTGCTCCAAAAGACAAGAAATGGCAGCCAGGGCCCAGGCAAACGCCGGGCTGCAACCACCATGCGGTGTCAGGCTGAATTCCGAGCGGAATTACAGACGTTATTTTGAATTTCCCGGCTTTGGTAGGTGCAAACCAGACATAAGATGTTATTTCTTTTTAGCCCATATGAGAAAATGTTACATGCAGCTGAAACCTATTTCAGACAGCAGTGTTTCTTTAGCAGAATGGGATTTCTCTGATGCTTTGCTTTGCTGCATGTGCTTCTAATTATTGCTCAATTCAAACAGCTATTTCTGCATTGACTTGCAGGAATCTCAGAAGGCACCTTCTACGTCGGCAAGCAGCATAGCCCATAAATAATTTCCAAAAGTATTAAAGAGGGGAAGCTTCATAGCTTTTCATTCCAATCTGACTCTGTGGTATTTAAATAAACCTCTGTGGCTTTCCAGTACCATGGCAGGAACTCCCAGGTGGTGGGGCTGGGGGAAGAGAGGGAGGAGAGCACTAAACATACTAATGAACATGTAATTAGGAAAATGGGCCCTCATTCCCTTCAGAGGCTTCACCAGGAGGGAGCTTATTTGAAGTGCTGCTTTCTGCTTCCCCTCCCTCCGCAGAAGGAAACCAGTTTGGCATCTCGGAGCCCCAGTAGTCCCAGTTCCAGGAGAGCCCAGTCTGCCCCTTCTCCCAACAGCTCTGCCTCAATAAAATGCCCATTTTTGGGTCAGCACTGACAGGGCCCCGCACACCAAACCTTCAGAACCAGCCGGGCGAGCGGGACCACGGGCACAAACAACCCTCTGCAAGGGTTTAATTGGAGCTGCGGAGGACAAGGGTTAATTTGCGCAAGCCCACGGGGGAAGAGAGAAAAGAGAAGTAATTAAAATGTTTGTTTCTCTTGCCAATCCAATTTTGGAAGCGGAGTCGGTTAAGGAAATTTCACTCCTAACCATGGGATGGGAGCAGGGACTGGTAATTGAAGCATTCACGGGAGGAGGAGAGAGGATTTTGTAAACAGAGGCTTAGGAATTCCTTCGCCTCTTTAGACATCTGGCAGATTCTGCATTGAATAACAGCTCTTCTGCCCTTGTTTTCCAGGCTTTGGAAGCAGCGTGTTTCTGGAGGCTGCGCTCACCTTCAGTGGGTCGTAACCAAGCAAAGATAAACCATTTGTTTGAACATTAGGCAGTGGCCTCCTGCCAATATGATTGTTCGACGGCAGAACCATGTCCCATGAGAGAGGGCAATAGTCCCATTATTCAAGGCATTTAAAATCAGACTAATCAGACACATAGTAGCAGGGGGCAAACAATACAATGGGTCTTTCCCATCTCTTATTTTGGGCTAAATCCGGTTCTTCTTCCTACATAAACAGAGTCTGAGGCTTTGATGAGTATCCTGCTCTGTTTCCATTGAAGCAAAAGAAACCTCACCCGTTAACTCAGGACAAGTGCAAACCTTCCATCTGTGCATTACAGAGGGTCTGAGATACAACCTCACCTGTGCATGAGTCTATAGAAAGACAAAATTAAAACAAAAGACATAGCACAACATAGGAGAGTGGACACGGGGAGCAGAATTACTATTACAGATCGCTATTGCAACAACACATCATCAGCAGGGTAAAACTAACCTGTCTCGTGATGGTCTAAACCCAGCTCACGCTCCCTGTTAGTGGGTGAACAATCCAACGCTTGGTGAATTCTGCTTCACAATGATAGGAAGAGCCGACATTGAAGGGTCAAAAAGCGGTGTCGCTATGAACGCTTGGCCGCCACAAGCCGGTTATACCTGTGGTCACTTTTCTGACACCTCCTGCTTAAAACCCAAGAAGCCAGAAGGATTGTGAGGCCCCACTTTCACGATCTGTGTTTGTACTGAAAATCAAGATCGAGCGAGCTTTTGCCCTTCTGCTCCGCACTATTTTTGCTATTTGGCTATTTTGCTATTTGGCCTCAGAGATTTGTTAAAAAGCACCTAGGTGAAGAAAGTTAAATGGAGGGATTGCCTGCGTTTTATCGCCAAGGGCCTCTGCAGGCTGCTATTGTGAGAAAGGAGGCAGAGCTGGGTTGAAAGAAACGGGAATTCCAAGTGCCAGGCAAGGGTTAAAATGCGACCGGTGTCCTCACCAGCTGCTGAGAGGGGCTGAGCAGATCAGCTTCAGGTTTGGTTTTCTCATTCACAGAGATGAAAGCAATCAGCGGCCAACTGCCCAGCTTTGGGAATGTTTCCTAATGTTTTCTGCAATTGGGTGGTAAATGTGGAAGGCAGCAGAGCTCCCCCGGATCCTTAGGGATACTACTTCATAAGCTAATAATTATCTTACAAATCCATGATGCGACCAGCTTTTACCTCTCTCGCTGTGGGAACGCGCATCCCCTCCAGCAGTGTCCCCTTCCTTTTGTCACCTGTGCCCTCCCCATATGCTCTTTTCAATCAGTTGCTTTTGTCTCCAGTCTAATTTCAAATGAAGGGTGGGGGAGGGCAGGGGTTTGCCTGTGGAAGACCAGGTTCAGACAGCCCAGGTTTCTTTGGTGAGCTCAGACAAGATGCAATTTAGAGTAATCTATCAGGCCGATAGAAATTCAAGCAGATATAATAGCGCGAACTTACTTTATTTCCAATTATGCAAATCGTTATGCAAAACAGGCCAATGCATCATTTTCCCCCCAGGGCTCCTGGCGTTTCCCCACTGGGCTCCAGGGAGTGCAAATTGGGACTTTCGGAGAGCTGCCAGCCAGCCTGATCACCTCAGACAGGATGTGCGCTTCAAAACGCTTCAAAATGCTTCAAAACGCCGAGCTTCTGAGCGTCCTGGCCGCATACCAGTCTGACACTTGGGGTGGCTGCACTGGGGGTGCTGGCAGTGCCAGGCAGCAGGATGGCCAGGGAGCACCAGTAAGATACTGGGAGCAACTGGGAGGAGAACGGGCTGGCCTGGGCTCTTCCAGGCCAAGGACTGGAAGCCTTTAGTGGGGAATCTGAAAACGTTCCCCTTCGGGCACCCACAACAAGTGGTGGGGTGGGGAAGGGGGTTGTTTTGCTTTCCCTCCCCCGCCATGGGAAGAGTTTTCTATCAGATGGGGTGGGAAACAAGGAAAACGATATTGGCACTTTAAAGGAGGCTTTAAAACACCAGGAAAACCCACAGTGGAGGGATGGCACTCCTCAGCCTGACTCGGAAATAGAACTGGATTTATTTGGAAATGTGTGAAAAGACAGACAAGTGTTTGTTCCTAACAGCCCCTCCCTGTGCACAGTGGTCTAGGCAGACAGCTCCAGAGATGGTACCAATACCCGAGACTGCACATTTGGTACCTTGGCCTTGCCAGGACGTTGCTCGTGGAGGTTTATTGCCAACAGCCATGACAGAACACTGGTGGGCAGGAGATTCTGAGAGGAAACCTTTGGAATTGCCCTGTGGTGTGGACAGACGGTTCCTCAGAGGCCGCAGAGCCTGGCGCAGCACTTTGTTCTGGTGGCTGATAACGCGGCTGGCCGTGCCGCTGATGAGAATCCCTCCTGCTGGCAGGAAGCTTAAGTAATTTTGCAGGCTAACACTCTCGAATTTAGATTGAGGTGAAAACAGGAGGCCAGTATGAGTTTGCTGCCTTTTGAAACGTGGCTGACGCTGCTTACGGAGGTTCTCAATGCTCTGGGGCAACCTGTGTTCCGCAATCCTGGATTTTGCTGCTGCTTTTTCTGTTTGTTTGTTTGTCCCCTGAAAGCTGTCAGGATGCCCTAGGCTGGCCTAGCAGCCTGAGATTTTCTTAGGCCTCGATCTGCTGTTCTGAGACTGCCATTGCCTCTCTCAGTGATTGTGTCCCACCTCCCAGTGGGTTTAAACAGAAGAATACCCACAAACTTGAAGTTTGGTAATGCCCAAGAGACTTTCTTCCTCCATCTCAGTAAATCCTATTGCACATTCCTGCTGTCTGAGATGGCCCAGCAGCATCATTCCACACAGTGAGCTTACTCCTTATCTCCCTAAGAAATAATCTGGAACACAGCTTTCCTTCTTTCTTCCTTTCTACCTACCCTTCCACTTTTTTTTTTTTTCTTTTTTCTTCTTTTACTTCATTCTGATTCCACGTTACGTTCAGCACAAGCACCACACAGCTTTTCTAGTGCATCCCAGAGCTCCCAGTGAGCTTGTTGTTCGTACCATGGTTGGGAACGACAACTCCACCAAACGGGACAGGAAGAAAACAGGGGCACCACGGATGCCGTCTGTAAACAAATACCTGTAAATAAATACCCAGTT
Source organism: Pampusana beccarii (assembly GCA_013399365.1). Taxonomy (NCBI): domain Eukaryota; kingdom Metazoa; phylum Chordata; class Aves; order Columbiformes; family Columbidae; genus Pampusana; species Pampusana beccarii. The sequence goes on along the minus strand of VWYH01001147.1, from coordinate 247,511 downwards.
AACGTCTTGCTACTCGACATTCCTTAGTCCAAACAGCTTCTCTCACTGTCTCCCTATTGCTGAAAGTTAGCTTGCAATGCTATTTTAATACCTCCGAACTTGTCTCTTTACATACAGAAATCAGAACGAGGAAAACACGGGGCAGAAAGTTTGCAGTTGCTTTACCTGCTCTGCACTGTCAGTGCCTGCCAGTGACACGTCTCCTTTCATCCAACGCTTTCCATGGCAAATATCGCAAAACGCTTTGCAGATGAAGTCAGGCGAAGTGAGAAATAGAGGCTTTAGGGTGATTATCACAGATAGGTGACTCAGCGGCTCACGGAGCGGTAGAGAAAGATGGGATGGGGTGAAAACCAAAAAAAGGAAAGAACAATCTTTCTGAAGGTTAGTGACAGCCAAAGAACAAACAATAGACTAGACAAGTTCGTATAAGTTTATACCATGGGAGCTGATTTAGGTGAACCTGCTTAGTCACTAGGTGTAGAAAAGTACAGAATTCAGATAACAAGCCTTAACAAACAGAAAAACTGCAGCTCCTCTAAGGCCTCCACAAACTGCTGTGACCGAGATTGACGAAAAGACGTTTCTTTTCCAGAAGCAACTGTTGCAGTCACGAGTAGTTAGTCCTGCCTGTGCATATTTTGGAGGGCACAGTATTATTTTTAAAAACACATCCACTTTTAGAGAAGGCACTTTATTTTAGTAAGCCTGTTTATAACAGTCATCTTCCCCCCCGATGTAACAAAAGCTGAAGCTCTATGGTCTTGCTGGTATGAGGACACATTGTTCAGGAGCAGGAGAGGAGATGGGAAACATTTGTCCAACAATTGCTGCTGGAGGTCCCGGCCAAACCCTCCTGAAAGGCCCCACAGGACAGACAGATTGGTGGGTTTGCTCAGCACCATCCTGAGAAACGGAGTGAAGTTAAGAACAGGAACAGGGGCAGATCGGATAACACTTGGCCCCATGCTTTCCGTGACCACGGGCTGGTGTGAGGGAAGAGCAGGGGTTGCTGCGGGGCTTTTATGGAGCAGCAGCCGTTCCCGGCTGCGAGGACGCGCTGCCCGCGTGTTCCGGAGGCCAGGTGGTTCCAGCACCCCGCGTTTCAGCGCTGCGCCTCAAAACTCCCCCGCTCCTGTCCCAGCAAACACCCCTTGTCTGGCTGCAGATCCCACCTGGGCCATCCTCTGCCCGGTGCTTCCAGAGAGGAACCGCTGCTTTTATTTCGTGAGTCCTTAAGGGGTTGCAGCGGTGCAGATGGGGATTTAAAATTTCTCCTTTTTGCTAAGGTAACACTGGACACTTCAAAAAAAAAGCGGCCTTCCCCCAGCTAAAGCTTAGATCTGCATGAATAAAGCGTTTATTCTGCCGGTCATGCTGCGATAACATACCAGCCCCCACACTGGGGGAGGTGGCGGCGGTGACACCAACATCCCCGCAACGCAAAATCAGCTCGTTCTGCAAACGCACCGGGGCGCAGCTTTTCTTTTTTTTTTTTTTCCGCCTATTTTTTTTTCAATCCTTTTTTAATAACTCCGGGCACAGGCAGCTGTTCGCACGTTCAAAGCCCGCTCAGAAAGCAGCCAGTTAATTTTAGTTTGCTCGGGCCACCCTGAGCGAGCGGCCTGGGCCCCC
>VWYH01001147.1:174814-239671 GCA_013399365.1 Pampusana beccarii | reverse complement strand
AAAAAAACAACACAAACAACAAAAAAAAACACAAAAAAACCAAACGTGTAAGACAAGTGCAGTATGTATATTTCGTAAATCTCATTTTTGTAAGAAAATATGTATTTATGTTTTTACTTGATTTGTCTTGAAGGTCTGTACGAGGCCCTGCTTCATCCCATGCACAGATCACTAAATAAATAATTTTTAATACAAGGGCTTCGATGATGTTCTTTCAGCCTTTGAGCACTGGATAGGTTATAGAAAGGGGAGCAGGAGATGGAAGAAGCTTTTTGGTGAATACCCTGTGAAAATAATGAGCAAAGCCTGGCCTTTCTGAGCCCATTCCAGCTGTTTGCCCTCACTCTGCCATCCCAACCAAGGATGAGCTGATAAACCAGTTTCCTTATCTGGAAAACAAGGATAATGTCTCTTCTCATTCCACAGGGGCTGGGAATTAAATCCTTGCTCTTGCGGGGGTGTTGTAGGAAGCACTAGCTCCTTCTCAATGTTTTCAACTGCCTTTTTTTTTTTCCCCCAGCACCTTTGCTGTCTCCAGTTTTGTTCAGGTGAATTTCACTTTAATCTTAATAGCTAGCCTGCAGCCTACATTCTTTCTTATCACAGTCATCCGAAAGCTGATAGCTCCAACGGAATGGTCTAGTTTATTGCATGATTTTACACTGAAATGAATGTTTAGAGCTCAAGCTGTGTTGCTACAATCAGAATTTTACACCTGTGAAATGGGGACAGTTTCCAGCTTGTCTCTCCTGATGATTCCAGCCTATTCACTGTGTTTGTCACCCTCCTTAAACTACGGCTACACTAAAACCTAAGGGACAGGCTCATATCTGAAAGGAAATGTCTCTGTTTCCACCAGAAACCACTAACGCCGAGTGCTTTTATTTCAGTATTTCCCATTAGGCACTTCTGGATTTAAAGGCACTTACGCAAAACGATCCAAATCCTGGGATTTAAGTTGATTTTTAAATTTTGAGATTCTATGTGAAATTTGATGCTGGTGTAAAGTAGAAGCAATTGGTGATCACTTTTAAATAGATGTGACTCACATCAAGACTCAATTTGCTCCCGGTGGAAACAATTTGGAGAATTTCAAGTAGTGATAGTGTCCGGCCTTCTGGAATAAAAATCCTTTATCCCCATTCTGATAACAAAGTTGCAGTTACTTTCAGAATGGAGTACGATTTAAAAAATTCTCTTTGTGAAGCTGTCTGGAAAAATAAGCCTTCACCAACTTTTTCTAATCACTGCAAAACGTTCTTTCTTTGACTAATGTTTAAGCCCACCCTCAGTTAACATTTTTTCAGGTTTAAGAAACGCTTCCTACCCTTTGGTTCTTGTCTGCGCAGGGGTTTTGGTTCACAAGACCTTGGCAAGTAATAGTTGTTGAGCAATATCCTTGGAAGTTTATACCATATGCTACATTTTCACGAAAACTATATTAACACTGGTTCTTAAGTTTCAGAGACGTTTGTGTTACATTCTAGAAGAAAGTATTATTTCAGGCAAGTTAAACACCAGGCGTTAACAGTTCTGGAGTTCAGGAATAGCAGCAGCAACTGAAAGCTTACCTCTGCAGGAAAAAGGGCTTTTCTGATGCGTCAGTGTGTGTTTGGCTTTATTTTTGGTGGAATACCCACACCAGCAGTTGGATGTTTTTGTCTGAGTGCTTCACCTGCAACCAACAGCTCTGCATGTGAGTCAAAACCCACACGTCTCCGTGTTCACCAACTGGCAGCTGTAAACATTATTTATAATTTCACATGGGTTTAGAAACCAGATTACTACCTTCTATCTTAAATAAACTTTTTTTCTTATTTTTCTGCATCTCCTCCTCACTTCTTTCCAGACCTCACAGGTACTTTGCCTTCCCCTGCTCTCCACACTCGCTTTCTACTCCTGTCATTCTTTAAAGCCATGAATCCAGCTGAAAGAAATTCAGTCTGTTGCTTGGAGAGGAAAAGACGACCCTGAATCTTTCAGCGCTGCGACTGCTTGTTGAGATAGACTATTGCCAAGCCTGCTCTATATAAACCAGGATAATTGTTTCATGCCAACACGAGCGTGTGGTTTTGGCAGCTGCATCACTGCACGGGATAATATAGGATTGGGAGAATAAATACAGCACATGGCAGGTTCCCAAATGCCCCACTTAGAACCGACCACGTTTTGAGTAGAACGATGTAGCAGCTACAAGTCACCACTCTAGGTAAATCTGCATCAAAATCCAGGCAAAGAGAGAAAAATCAAAAGGCGCTTGCCCAACGCAGCTGTCTGCTAATTAAACACTGGTGTTAATTGCAGTAGTGTGCATGGCCCCCGTTCCCTGTGGTTGTTGCGGTGCCTGCGTGAGCTCTGGATTACTCAGAACTTTCACGTTCTCACCAAAAACGAAACCGTCTATGAAAGTAATGAAAGGCTGTGATATGTATATATATCTATAGGGCTATTTTTAAAGAAAAGAAGATTTTTTTTTGTGTGAGCTAGTTCAAAGCCAGCTTTGATTATCTAAAGCAAAAGTCGGTCTTTAGAAAGAGTAAAAAAACCTAAATGTAAAGACGGAATCTTTTTTATTTAATCCATGATGAAAAGAGCGTTTCTTATTTGTAATGCTCTCGCCTGTCTTTTTTTTTTTTTTTTTTTTTAATTAACGCCAAAATGTCAAAGTTCCAGGCGGCGTTTCCCGTGCGGAAAGCAGCATTCCAGCACCGGGGACGTCATCGGGCGCGCTCGCCCAGCACACAGAGCAGCGCGGATGGAGAGAGGGCTCCTTGCTGGTTCTCTTTGCACCTTCTGCTCTCTGAGGACGCTCCATCAGCTGCTGGGTTTTGCAGAAACAATCCTCACGGCAGATGGTGTGGAAGGAGTGGGGACACGGCTGAGCCGTGGCTGGTTCCACAGCCCCGGATCCCACCGCCACCTTCTGCTTTTATGGCAGGCTAAACCAAAGGCCCGGGTCTGAACGCTGCAAGATTTAAAAGACCATACTTGACGGTTACTGTGAGCAAGAAACAGGCTTTTCCGGGAAGAAATCCCTTATCTGCAAAGATGAATTAGTCAGTGGACGGTTTTGCTTTGTTACGAAGGCGCAGAGCTTCACGTTGCTGCCCGCAGACAGGGATCTCCTTTCTGCCTTTGACATTCCTCAAGGTTTTTGCAGTTTAACTGAGTCCACGCTAACTAACAGCATTAACACTTTAGCTCTGTGCCTCTCACATTCCCCCGCAGAGACCTTGCAGCACTGAATTCTGAATCAAATCTTAAACAGAACCCCTCAGCACAGAACTGAAAATAAACATCTCTCAGAAAAAAATATCTCAGCAATTTCACTGAAATGACTCTTCCATTTTGCTGTCGATTCTCATCAGAACTACCTTTGTTAATAAAATGTCCTTTGGTCAGCTTTTCACCACTCAGACTTAATACCTTACTTGAACACAGACATTAAAGGTGTAGAAACAAGTTATATACACAAAAATAAGCCCGTGAAGGACTGTGTCAAGATATCCATTATTTTCACAGCCTTCAACCTCTCAGCATCATCCCCGGCTGCATCTCATTTAGCTGGTGAAGTTCTTTGTACCAATACCAGCCTATTTTATTTGCCCTTAAATGTAATTCTGCACAGACGGTGACATTTTAGTGGGCAAACGAGCAGCAGCGTGTGCCAGCAAACAGGGCACCAGACCAGGGGCCAGGACACTCTCACACTTTGCCCAAACTTGCCCGTGCTCTGCAAATTCTTCCAATCATCCCCACCTCCATTTCTTTTTTTGGCCCTTCTCTAAATAGGATCATGCTCTCTGGGACAAAAAAAATGTCTCTATTGTCCCCGCATATGTGTTGGTTCTATTCCCACCTTGCTGGAGCCCTGATCTTGACGGGGGCCTCTCAAGTTTTGGCACAATGCAAGAAGTTCCAATTAAAAATAATTGATCATTAAGAGGCAGAGAATGGTAAAGAGCGAGCTGGTGCTTCACTTTCTGTGGGGAAATAGTCAAACGCTAGTGGCAAACGAGGGACGTGTGCGATGACACCGAGTCTTCCCAAAGCAATGAAAGTGGGAAGTGTCACTCATCACCTTTCGGGCTTTTGTGTACGACGTGTAAGGAATGTTCCCTTCTCTGAAGAGTCTCCGTGGGCTCTTCAGATGATGGGGTTTACTGTCACGTGCCCTCTTCCGCCTGTCTCTTTTTGGTGGTTGTACAAAGTATTGCCGTGCGGGGATCTGTGCAACAGCGCACGCTGCAGAATCGCCCCAGCTGAGTGGAATCGGTGCTGGCCACTTGGATTGTTAGTTGACTGACTGCTCCCTAACAATGAAAACCAGACACTGAGGAAGCTAGCTTGTTCGGAAAAGGAAAATATTTATCTGCTAAGAAAAAGAAAGAAAGAAAACTCAAACAAAATGACTGGCTGGATATTTCATTAAATGATCGCTAGTGAAGCGATTAAGCGATTGAGCAGCAGAGCAAGGAGGATGCCCGCTGCTACCCCACACACCTCCAAAATACGCAACAAACTAAGCAAAACAATTTTACAGTTCGCTCTCAACTGCTTTGATTGAAGAAGAAAACGAAGCAGATAATGTCTGAACTGTTCTTAAATGAAACAACTCCAAGATTGAATCTGAAATGCGGCCAAGGGGAGTACTTGGGCACGTGGAGCCGCAGGAGCATCCCCAGGGTGTTTCAAAGCGGGGGACCCCATTGTGAGCGGCAAGAGTTTCAAATCGGGTCCACCTTTTTGAAACACCCCGTAACTGCTGCCTGCAAACAGCTGCGATCCACGGGAGCACTCACCACGTGGTATTTCCCCCGTAAATTTTCAAAAGTAACATGTCTGCTGCTAAAGAAATTCCCAGCGGTTGGGGACCGCCTTTCTGGAGCGCTGGTCCCGGTGATTCTCTCGGACACCGGTCACTGAAGAGTTAAGCTGTGAGCAAGCACCAGCAGGGCTGTTGGAGCCCCAATAAGGCTGTGGTGCCTGTGCTATCTCAAACTATCTCACAGGCAGAGCGCAAACATTTGGGAACGGGCGCGTGACCGCAGCACAGAGCCCAATGGCTTGTGCCGCCCCGCTTTATTTATTTCTCGCTCTCTGCTCCCTAGGAAACTGAGAAGCGAGTGTCTCCCTCATTTTGCCCTATTTTGAATGCTGACTAGCTAGCACCCATTATTCTGCGACAATGTCCCATCTTACTGACACGTCTTGAATATGTACATTTTTTATACTGCTTTAATAGTGCTGTTTTAAACTTTAAAGCCCGTCACTTGTCCTCGTGAAAGCCAGATGGAAAACAATGCTATTCTGCTATTTTTCTGGTCTTTCCAGAGCAGCAGTCCCTAGAGCAAACTGTCCTCCCGTTGGTAGGGATTTCTGCAGCATGGGAGGGCTGGTTCTGTGGTCAGCCCTTCAGCTGCAGTTCTGGCTGAGCAATCAATGCAGCATCAAATGAGGAATAAACGTAGAAATCAAAGACTACCAAGCTCAATGCTGCGTTTATGGTGGTCCCTACTTCTGCATGGACGTAGGTGTGTAAAATCATAGAATCATTTTGGCTGGAAAAGACCTTTAAGATCGAGTCCAACTGTTAACGCTGCCAAGTCCACCCTGAACCATGTCCCTAAGAACATGATCCATGGCAGCTCCTACTGCCATGCACGGGGCTCCTTTCCCACTGCCCTTTTGCCCTTTCCTTTTTACATGATACAACCTTAAACACAAACAAAACCAACAGCAACAAAAACCAAACAAACCCCACAAACAAACAGAACCAAAATACTGAGCTGTGCTGTAACACATCATAGGTTTCAGTGCAATAATCAAAACCGTTTGTGCCTGTGAAAATCACACGAGAAGCAGCTACAACTTTGCTCGAGCTGAGCCGTCTCTTTGTCCCCAGCCTGGAGCAATTTCTAGTTTTGCCAAGCCCTGCCCTGCTTTGATTGTTGGCACTTGTTGGTCAAGAGCTTGACCCCAAAAACCACATCCTAGGCCACTCTCAAGGTCTGGGTGCAACAATCCTGGTGGTGACAACCACCATGTTTGTCACCAGCAGCTCAAGAGTTAACCAACGGGGTGGACCAAAGACCATATATCTGATTTGTCTCATCCTGTAGTTAAAAAAAATCCCCTTAGACTCAGGTTGAAACGTCCCTTTTCTTGACCTCCAAGGTATTTGCTTCCCTGGCAGCCTGCGCTTCTGCTAACATTCCCACTCGGTCTGCAGAGAGTGAGGATCCCAGCAGCACTGAAACGGGGATAAATGGAAACTGTTAAAAAAATTAATAATAAAATAATCAGCCAGCGTATGCTGAGAGTAACAGCGATTTCTGGCAAGAATTAATTAAACCAGATGAAACGCTTCTGATATGATTTATGCTATCAGACCGTTTAATTAGTTCTGGCTTTTAGTCCATCATAACAAGCTTCCACGAGGGTGAAAAAGAAATAATTGTTTATTCAAATGGCAATAATTTGGGTTTCTTTAATTGACTCCTAGTGCGAAAGCACTGATTCCTGCTGTTTTCTAAAACGCTGGGTGGAAAAGTTCCAGTGCAATCTGGATTTCCAGAGGCCACCCGGCCCATCAGCCCCTTCACTCCCCTGGATCACCCAGGGCTGCTGGGATTTCCAAGGATTCCTACGTGAAGCTCACAATTTGCTCATAAATAACATTGGTGGGACTCAAATACATTTCCTTCCCGGTAGGCTGGATATTCCAGAAAGGAAATATTAAAACAAAAATTAAAAAAAAAAATCATATAACCAAAGAGTGTCCAAAAGGGAAGACATTTTAGATAAAACTAAATCTTTCTTAAAAAAAAAAAAAATTTCTATAACTAAATTTAATTCGTCAATTTTCGCCCAAGGGCAAAGGAGGAAATGGATTTCGCTTCGCTATCAGGATACAGTGTAGAAATGTCACAGAGCCTACAAAGACATGTGCCAGCAGTTTTAAAAGTAGGGTTGGTTCCTCCTGTTTCTGCTTATTGCTCGTTTGTCGGGTGCCAGCCAGTACAAAAGTCACAGAATTCCTCCTGGGTAGAAAGTGGTACAGGGCTAAGGCATGCGAAGAAGCCAAAAAAAGCATTTCTGCAGTGTGAAACTGCATGGAAGCATATTGTAGATGTGTGCCTAACCCAACGGGGAATTCTGGGTTGCTGCTCTAAAACCAGAATTCCTCACATTACTTCATCTAACGAGGTCCACAGGACAAGAAAAAGGCCCCAGTTTGTAAGATCGAAGGGGCTGAGGCCTTATCTGCATGCCTTCCTGCAAAGCTCCGGCTGCATCTGTATCATCAGCTCCACACTAAACCCTATGGCGTTTAAACCAGAACAACCAAAGGCTCTCGGACATCGCGGAACAGGTGTGATATAGTACTCCAGCCCATCACCAGGTGCTGCCCCACGGCCAGTTTGTGAGATGGGACCGACGGTGCTCTTCATGCAAAGGAGCTCTTCAATATTCCTTTTAATCTTGGCCCTTCAGTGTGGGGCTCCAGCCCCATCCACGACGATCGGTTACAACACCACGTGAACAATGACACTTGTCCAGTCTACAGTGATGTTTTCTTTGCTGTTCAGCCCCAAATGCTTTGCACTAGTTAACAGCTTTATTCCCAAAACATCCCAGTGAGGTGGAGAAACATTATCCCTAATTTAGAGAGTAAGATTGAGTTACTTCTCCCATGTGAGGAAAGACTGGGGGAGCTGGGGCTCTGGAGCTTGGAGAAGAGGAGACTGAGGGGTGACCTCATTCATGGGGATCAATATGGAAAGGGGCAGTGTCAGGAGGATGGAGCCAGGCTCTTCTTGGTGATAACCAGTGACAGGACAAGGGGCAATGGGTGCAAACTGGAACACAGGAGGTTCCACTTAAAGATGAGAATAAACTTCTTCCTGGTGAGGGTGGCAGAGCCTGGCCCAGGCTGCCCAGGGAGGTTGTGGAGTCTCCTTCTGTGCAGCCATTCAAACCCGCCTGGACACCTTCCTGTGTAACCTCATCTGGGTGTTCCTGCTCCAGTGGGGGATTGCACTGGATGAGCTTTCCAGGTCCCTTCCAACCCCTGACATTCTGTGGTTCTCTGATTCTGTGTACTTTCTAAAGAAAGGTAGAACAGAGGCAGGAAAAGCAACCAGATCTCGAGTCCCAGTCCCCGTTCAATCCCAGTTGTTCCATCAGGCCCTGGCCCTTATCCCAGTACAGGCTCCTGCTGGAGGTCAGGCAGCAGTGCCAGACACAGCCCCATTCATGGCTGGGACATAAATCTGCTCCCTGATTCCAGCCCCGTGCACTGTGTGACCTGCTCGGGGTTTCCTGCAGGCCAAGCTCGGTTCTGCATGGAGGGCCAGCGTTTACATCCTTTCTAAAAGTCTGCAGTGGTGTGTGCCTCGCACTTACCCCAAATTTGTTTTTTAGGAAGGAAAAAAGTCATGCTGTTTATCCACTAAGCACTGCAATCACATAATTAGAGGCGCGTGTGTATGCACTGATTAGAAGGGGCAGAGTAGAGGTTACGCTGGCTTCTTGAAAGCATGTTGATAACCCAAAAAGCAGGAGATTAAATAATAACACAAACTCCACATTAAAAGTCATTTTACCCAAAGAATTAAGGAAAAAAATAATCTCCACCTTTCAGTCATCGTCTATACAGCCAGAGTGTGCTCTGCACACTTGAATACCTTCGATCCACAAATGAATCGGGCGCAGGGAGGCTGGGGCAGCTTCTGGTCTCGCTGTTCCATGCTTCGCCGAGCAGAGACACATTCAGCTCTCCCTCTGCACAGCCACAAGGAGCTTGTGAAAATGTTCCCGGTCCCTTCAGATCCGCAGGTGATTCCCAAAACTCAGTTCCCAAGTCCACGGTAGGCCAGCGTGCAAATAAAGAGCATTTTCCGAAATCATATCTAAACCGAAGCAAACCTGATTTTTGTTGCAGCAGTGACATCTGCCAATGACTCCACTGAAGTCACATTTTCATCGCCTGCTTTGAGGCCCGTAAATCAGTCAAAAGGTGAAGAAAAAGCATAGCTCCTAACACACGCACTTCCCTGCTCTTCTGCAGCAACAGCAGCCTCACGGTCAGCCTCTAAAGCACATTGACCAAATGAGACATTTCATGTTCAAAACAGGTTGTTTTCACAGTTCTAGTACCTGCCACAGACCCCTTTTCCATTGAATGGGTGTAAGTTTAAATAAATTTAATTAACAGTTCCAAGTGACCGAAGAAAACAGACCTACCTTATTCAGAATACCATTCTCTGCTGCGGTCATTTTTAACTTCAGCTTTTTAATTTATTGCCTTGAAATACATTTTATGTTTAAAACTATGCATAGGCTTTTCAGGGTGGCTTTTAGCCATGCAACTACTATGCACCTCTCATACATTAAGGACTTATCTTTGCAAGAAAACCAAAGGGGGAATTATTCTGGCTGTGCCAGTGGCACGAGCAAGGCTGGTGCCGGACCTGCATCTCCACGTGAAATGACATCTCAGGACCGAAGCCACGTTTCTGCAGGAGTTACATGCCCTCCAGCCCACACTATGAAATCCGCTTTCCCTCCCGTGCCCCATAGCACAGAGATCAGCAGAGGAGGTGGTCGCCTGGCCCGTGTGCTCTGTCTGGTGAAAAGTGACTGCTGTGGCACGCAGATGACAATGCACACGCTGTCTCTCCTTGTGCCTACCCTCACCTTCACCTCCGCTCTACCTGCATCATTCCTGGGGAGCGCAATGGGCTCTGATGGCTACAGAGCATCCTCTGGGGTGATCTCCGGGGCCAGAAAAATAAGGGAAGAATTTCTGTCAGCTGCCAAGTCACTGAGAGCTTCAGGAATTCCAAAGGACAACATTTCTAACAGCGGAAGCGTGGCGCAGGGCGCGCTAATGCCCAAGATTCCTGGTCACTCTGCATCCCAAATTCTGCCAGGCACCAGCAGGCGTGATTGCTAGAGGCTTTCTCCATTTTTATGTAAATTTTGAATCTCCAGAAATCCCAACATATGTAACCCTTGAGGAGGCTTAACGTGAATTCTTTGGCCCCATTGTTCTCCTGTTCACACGTTGGGAGACTCCTTCCTGCTTCCTCCTTGTCAGGGGAGACAGCTCCAACAATATGGATTTTATTGTGCACCCCCTGCATCCCACTTCTGCCCCTGTCAATAGCACAGAGGCCCAAACGCCATCTCAGCTGCGAAGAGGAAACGACCATTCACGAGACACAAAGGTTTATGGATTTGTGCCTAACAAAAGATGATTTCTAAGCGGGCTCTCGGTGTCCCGGTCCCTCGCCGCAGCGTGCGGGGAGCGGCAGCGCTGCCCGGGGCAGGTGGACCACGCAAGGTACCCTCTGCGTCTCCTCACACGCACAGGCGCTATTTTTCATACCAGCTGCATCTTAAACACTCGGTTAAGACGGTGATTAGTGGTGGTGGTAGGGTGTCGCAGTGGGAGCTTTCTTAAGAAGAAAAGGCTTTGATTGAGCCAATGAAAGCTGTTGCCAGGGAACCAGATGCCATGAACACACCACTCCAGCAGCGCAAGAATACAAACCATGTGAGTGCTGGACTGAGCTTTAAATGCGTTTGCTGGTTGAGGCCTGAACGCGCCATTAACTCTTTCAGTGCACGGCAGAGTTCACAGAAGGGCCTGGGGAAAATGGGACTGCTGCAAATTCAGGGGAGCAGAACATCTCCCGCTACGTCTCTAATACACCCTGTTGATCCAAAAGAACAACAAAGTGGGGGGGAAACTTTTGACCTTTAGTTTTTGACTGGCAAAGGAGGTTGGTTTGTTTTGTAAAGTATGTAAGGAAACTTCTCTTCAAAGTAACGTTTAGTTTTACACTAACGTGAAAAGGAATCAGATAAATGCTCGGATAACCCCACAAAAGCAATGATTTTTGTTTTTGTAGGGGGTGTTAGACATGAAGTTTGATGTGCGCAGTGTGTTCACCAGTCAGTTCCTCTGCAAGAGGAACAGAATAGCTCAGATTCCATTTTTCCCAGATCTGAGCTGGTTTCCAACACAAATGTTACCGATTTGAATTTTATCTGATCAGCTGCCAATTTGTTTCAAAGTTAACTTTCCACTCTGATTACCAAACAGCCTTGTACTCAACCGACAGAGCGTTTTTTTTTTCCCTAATGTAAATTCCACAGCGCTCTGCAACCCTACCAGTAAAACGCAGCTAAAGCTCTAATTAAAAATCATGCCTGCCATATGTCAATACATAAGAACTAAAATTAAACTAACAAGGGGCTGTAACCAAAATTTTTTTTTTTTTTTGGAACACAAGAGCCTGCCTGCTCTGTTCTTAAGCCTGGGTAGTACAACAACCAGTCCCAAATATTCTCATTCATGGGCTTACGTTTCAAACCCAGCACAGGTTCCTGAGCACAAAGCGCCGTTCCCGCTCCAACTGCTTTGATCCCGCAGAGCCCATAACTGTGGGGAGCAAGTGCCATGTTGCTGGCGAGTATTATCCGCTCCATTCCAGCCTTTTTATGTCCCATGGTACTGCCAGCCGACTCACAAGCTCTGAGCTGGGGTCCAGCGTTCTGCTGCCTTTCAATGCCTTGTCCCACAGTTCAGAAGGCCTGGGGGAACGGACACAGCGATACCATTATAATGCTTAAGTGGCCATAAAGTCCCAGTGTGAGTCCTAACAATCTGAACATAAGGGACAATAAACCTTGGGCCCCTCAGATTTATTCTAGGGGTTGGCAAGAGCGGGTATAGCACAAAGCTGATTTAAAACCTGCACGTAACCCCCATGCCAACTCCCCCAGCTCGGTGATGATGGAGGGTTGAACTTGAGAGAGTCCAGCGCAGAGCCACGAAGATGCTGAAGGGAGTGGAGCATCTCCCGTGTGAGGAAAGGCTGAGGGAGCTGAGGCTCTGGAGCTTGGAGAAGACGAGACTGAGGGGTCGCCTCGTTCATGGTTATGAGCCCCCGCGTAGCTGCTGTGTGAAGAGGAACTCCCGGGTTTGATGTGCACACCAGGCTCGCTGCAGCGCTTCCCACAACAGAGCCCCCTGGCCCAGGCTGCCTATGTACTGAAGTTCTTGCGTAACCCTCGTAAAACAGGGAAAAAACAACCCTGCAACTCAGCTTAGGTTAGCAGGCAATAAGTGAAGAACTGGAAGAGATTTCTACAAGCAGAGCAGAGTTATCTAAACACAACTTTGGCAACATTTAAGGACTAACAGCCCAGTTTTCTAACCAGTTCCATACAAAGTCTCTTAACGATCAAAAGCAGTGCCTGCACTTTGTATTTTGAGCCTGAAACATCCACACCCGCAGAGCTGGGTGCTGTTGGGGCGCAGGAAGACTTGCCCGATCTGCAAGAGCAAACAGAGCCGCAGCGCAGGAGGGTGTTGTCAGAGGCCGATAATCCACAAAGAAGTGCAGACGTGCCGCAGAGCGACATTTAACACGGGCTGGTGCTGCTCCTCTCCTGCAATGTGCTGCTCAGCTCTTCACCAGAGATAATCACCCCAAACCAGATGTATTCCTGACACTCACGTACACACTCACGCTGCTATGCTAGAGGAACTTAACTGGATTTACAAACCAGAGCTTTCAAGATATATGAAGTGCAAGATGTAATCACCACATTACCAAAACATATTTCCCTCCTTCCCATAGGCATCAAGACGTGACCCTCAGCCAACAAGCACTGAGAATCCAAACCGTCACTCTCAAGCCCACCTGCACTCACATCAGCATCTGGTCCTACGTTGAGTTCACTCATTTTTTCCCAAGCAAACCTCTCATTACAATCACTGTTGCAACGATCACAGAATCCCGGAATGTAAGGGGTTGGAAGGGACCTCGAAAGCTCATCCAGTGCAATCCCCCGGAGCAGGAACACCCAGATGAGGTTACACAGGAAGGTGTCCAGGCGGGTTTGAATGGCTGCACAGAAGGAGACTCCACAACCTCCCTGGGCAGCCTGGGCCAGGCTCTGCCACCCTCACCAGGAAGAAGTTTCTTCTCATCTTTAAGTGGAACCTCCTGTGTTCCAGTTTGCACCCATTGCCCCTTGTCCTACCACTGGTTGTCACCGAGAAGAGCCTGGCTCCATCCTCCTGACACTGCCCCTTTCCATATTGATCCCCATGAATGAGGTCACCCCTCAGTCTCCTCTTCTCCAAGCTCCAGAGCCCCAGCTCCCTCAGCCTTTCCTCACACAGGAGATGCTCCACTCCATCATCTTCACGGCTATAATACTCTGATATTATAGAAGATGCACGTTTTCTATAGCAGTTCCGTACCTGCAGATTTGGAGAGTTTATTTCAGTGATCCACTATTCTGAATTTACACGCGTTTTTTCTTTTAATGGCATGTAAACCAGATCTGACATAGCACTCAAGAATGCTGAATTTTAAGTTGTAAAATATGTATCTTTCTAAGATGTAAACTAATAGTACTCACCAATAAAATCAACAATCATAAAAAGCAACTGCCAATACAGCCCCTTCCAACAACGTTAATGAAACGTAATTAAGCACTGCTTAAAAACTGTGTGGCATGGTGTTGGAGAAGAATTGCTAAAGAAATGCAAGGCAGAGAATCAACAACAAGCTTTCGAAGTAAATTTAGATTCATAGTCTCATCTAAATCTCTATTTTCTTAGCTTAGTTTATGTTTGATTCATTACACGGTCATGAAGAACAATTATGCTTGGAAGAAAGATATCCTAGGCTGGGAAGAACTGAGAATGGCTCTGCCAGTACAGGCTCATTTCGATTGCTGCTCTGTTGTGGAAAGTGTCATTTTTGCCAAGTGAAGAAAGCAGCTCCTCTGTTTGAAGACATATTTGTTTTGTACATTTTTCTGTTGCTGTTTTGTATATTGTAAAGCACTTCGAGCACGCGTAAAGACACTGTGCCAAATGAAGTTGTCGTGCTGTAATATGCTGTGAGCCTTTGTAGGTGGCAGCAGGGGGCACTTCCAGCAGGCGACACTGAAGAGCAGGTGACAGGTTGCAGCAGCGTCCCAGTGTGTCCCAGTTTGTCCCAGTGTGTCCCCATCCCCGCTCTGAGAGCACAGCTCGCCCTGGGCAGCCCCTCTTTTCCTGCTGGAAACCCCCAAAGCGTTTGAGTGGCTTTGTGAGAAAACTGAAGAAAGGGAAACCCGTACCTCTGAGCAAAGTGTGAAAAGGGGCAAGGACCGCAGAGCTGGGCACCGAGGGAAGGAGATCCATGCAGAGGTGCTGCCAGCCCAGCGCTGGGGCTGAACAGCAGCAATTCCATCCCAGAGTTGGGAATGAGACCCTCACCCCCTGCCATAGGTACATGGGAAGGGCGAAGTGTGCTCACACTAAGTTTCTGCAAGAAAATAGACGAAGGACCAGAGGAAAAAGTCGTTCAGGTTACATAAAGACCTACACAAACCCAGAGAGGATGAATGTTCTACAAAAAAATTCCCACAACTGGCCTCTTCTAGCTCTAATAAGACTGATTCTTCCCACTCTCAGCTAGTAATGGAATTTGGAGGGTGCCATGAAGAAAATACAGTAAAGCAGCTTGGGAAGGATAAAGTTATTCCATCGTCTTGGGATATTTACTGCATGGCAGCCCACCCTTTAAATGGGAACCTGGCCCTTGCAGCGCTGCTCTGCTTGCTTGTCTCTCCCTGGCTGATGTAAGGGCCCTAATTTCTGTTTGCACTGTAGCAACAGAGAAACGAGCCCTGACCACAGTGAGGAAGGTGACGGTGGTGGCTCACATATCCCCAGATGCTGCAAAGCAACCAGAACAGAGAGAACAAGTGCATGGGACAGACCAGAGACAAAAAAAAATTAAAAAAATTAAAAAAAAAAAAAAAATTCCCCATAGTAGCTCCCAGGGATTAAATATTTTCAATTTCAGAACGTTAACTAATGTTGAAATAATCCTTTTAATGACAACTTGTTTTAGAGTATCTTCTTTGCAATGAAAATCAAAATGTGATAACCAATGGCATAATATGAGATACACATGTACCTAAAACTGGAGAATCTTCCCAAGGGACTGATCTCTCGGACACCTTGCTGTACGGAGAGCTTCCTTCTTTGAAGCCCACATGGAGCCAGACTTTGGCCTCAAAGTCTATTGGAGTTTTGCCATTGCTCCCCGGACAAGGAATAAACCTTTCCTACTTGAGTTCAAGTGGAAAACGTTTCCATGCTAACTAGCTGAGGGGTTGTTTTGTTTCGTTTCCTCCCCCAGTCCCATATGATCCTCAGCACACTGGCTCCCGTATTTCTCAAGTCATGGTATAATATTCAAAGCAATTACATAATAGCATTCTGTATTCTGCATAACTCATTGCTATTAAAACTAATGAGCTACTACGCCCCGTGCCAATGACACCACTCTTTTCTGCAGTGCAGCAACTCTGCTTCAAATTAAAAAAGGTAAAAAGCACAATGAGGCCTTTTGAGAGGATGAGGCTTATCTGGCGATCTGTGATGGTGTGAGATACTGCAGAGCTGCTCCTGACACTTGTCTGGGAAGACTTGGTTAACTCATTCCTGGCTGCACCACACCAGTGATGTAATTAACACATTCATCCCAAACTTGTGGCAAGGGTGTTTTTTTTTTTCAAGATCCTACATCTTGATCTGTGCTATATATACACCCAGTGATATGTTCACAGATGTCTATGACAGTAAATTCTCAAATTAAGCAAGCCCATGCTGTGCCACTTTGCTGATGACACAGGATATTAGCAAGTTAAGATGAATATCAGGTAGCAAGGATCCTCACCCAGCATTATTTTCATACTCTGACAAATGCCTAAATCCTGCTTGCTTTTGCATTGGAAGGTAAGTCAGAGCTGACCAAACAGTTTAAAACCCAACCACAAGTTGTTTCTTCTTCCAACTATTTCCTAGTCATTGTTCATTTTGCTTTCCTGTGACTGTCTCCACACTAAATGTCAGACACACAAAGATGCGACATGAGCTATGTTGTGCCAGCAGTGCCTGCCACAGATAACAAAGACTAAACCTTTTCTCTTCACCTGCACTAGTACAGTTAGTGAGGGCACTAACAGGGCTGATGGTGTTATATATACCATTTACAGGTTATATATATAGTTTATATATATTGCAGCAGGCCGGATGGTGAGCTGCGCCCCATTTCACATGTGACAAAAGGGTCGCGTTCAAATATGACCTGATTGCCACCTTTGTGGCTCCTGGATCCTGGAATTCAGTGGCTTCGCCATCCCCAGCACACCCTTAAGTAGTCTCAATGGAGCTGGGCAGCTGAGGATTTTGACAATACTGTCTCTGACTAAATCCTTTATTCTTTGGGGAAGAGACTAGGGAGCTTCATAGCCTCAGGGATTTCCAAACACTGTAGGTATCCCTTCGGAATCAGCCAACCTTGGGATAAAGGGATGAATTTAACCAGACCAGACCTGTCATTTCTTATTCCTGCATTAAGGCAAAAGCAGCAGAAACTCTGCCCGCACACAGGAGATGTGTCCTGAAAAACAGCATCGGAAGGAGGAATCCAACTTTTCACTGGGAAATAAATTACAACACGTCTATTTCCCCTCAAGCCTGTGGCACAGCATCTTCACAACCTGTGGTCACAGGGTTTTCCTCTCCTCAATCAGCTGTCTATCCATGCTGTTATTTATTCTCTTTCACTCAGGAAGAGTAAAGACAGTCTCAAGCCTCTGGAAAATGGTCCATAGCACTCACAAGCCATATGTCTGCACAGACGTGTGTGTGCGTAGGGCTGCGTGGGTGGGGGATGGAGAATTTCTCGTCCTCGTTTGTGTGCTAGCTGGAGTTAACTGATTTATTGAAAGCCACACAGAGCCAGGCATAAAAACACTGGGCTGGGATTCAGAAGACTTGGGGTTAACTTACATGGTCTCCACCACTGAAATACGGAGAAAGCAGAGCCTTTGCCAAACAACCGGTGCGCAGGAGATGTGACAGCAAACAGCAGGTCTGTGGCGAACCTGGCAAAGAGAATGAGAAGTCAGCCAGCAGCCAGCTCTGCAGCAGAAAGCTCTGGTTTTGTCTTAACTCGCTACCAGGGGCCTTGCTGCCCCTGCCCCCAGAACAACCAGCCCTAAAGGTTTTCCAGAATTCTTCAAATCCATGAGCCCAAAGGGCAGCTGCAGCTACTTGTGCAAGCGACACTCCTGAAAAAGCAAATTCAAGACTTGTAGCCTGTGAGCTCTGAGACGAGGTACATCCTCCGTGGGATCTGCAATGAAACAGCTAGACGTGTTTTAATTGTTGAACAGGACCGGATGGAGTTTGGCACATCGGGGTCCCCTCCTGAGCACGGTGCCCTGCTTGGGTTCATCAGCAATTAAACAATCTGTTCAGCGCTAACTACACCAATACAACCACTTAATATTACATTCTCTCTTCCGCATATGAATGTGCATCCCCAAGCCATCAACCAGCAGCAATGTTTAGTCATCATTAATCTGGCCAGACTGGAAACAGTAATCAAATCAAACTTCCATACAGTTTCTTCAAGCTGTCTTTATTTTCTGGTTCATTTCTCATTAGCCTACAAGGTGTTTGTAAAATGATTAAAACGCTAGGCACTTAACCACAAAATACTCAAGAATGAAAGTTGAAAGTTCCAATTTTTTAGGAACTACATCTTGCAAAATCATTGGGAAGCTTTGACAGGTGCCTTGTGGATGTTTTTACTTCCTGATACTGCCAGCTTATTATCCAGGCTCCAGAAACATCCAAAGACTTCATCCCAATTGTGCCAAGTGTTACACAAGCACATAATGAACTAACAATCCTTTCTTCTAAGAGCTTATATACGAAATTGCAATATTCACTGAACATTGAGAGAAATTTAAAGGCATGTGCCAAAGCTTAATGCTATTTATGGGTAAAACATGAGGTGGAGCCTCAAATATTTCAGCATTATCACAATCATGTAGCTTAGAGTGAACAGCAAGAGCAACCTTTAAATCGCAGGAAGCAATTTGGCCAGTGGTAATGATCTCAGATACCAAGTATTCCACACGAAATACTTTGTATCCCAGCAACCCCCAAATTGCTGTTAAAATCTTAATCCTGCAGCTTTACATACCAGATGAAAATTTGACCTTTTCTACAAGTGCACACTAATAACACCAGCTGAACAGTTTGAACGGTGCAACAAAATTCAACTCTATTCGTACTCAGAAATAAACATTTTTCGTGGCACTAATTAAGTGCATTTTAAAAACCATACATGTGCATGAATGGCCGTGCACACACACACACAAATACTTTGCAGTTCTAGCATTTCTGTGAGCCTGAAGCTGGCTTTATCACATCTTACATAGTAACGATATCTGCGGAGATAAAGAGTGAACCTTTCCAAAGAGAAAGCCTTTAATCAGTATTCTAATCAGAGCCTGGACTAATGAGGAAAGTCTCAGTGCAATCGAGATAGCTCTTGCTTAACTGCATCTGACATTTTGGAATAGATTAGATTCTAATGGTCTATGGCAGAGCTTTCTTTTTAGAAACCTTGGGATGTCATTAATAAATATTGGCCATCATATAGGGACTCCACACCTCTGTAGTCGAGACAAAACATCTTATAGGAAATCACTGCCTACTGTGTCATGAACCACATCAGTGAAGCCAGGCGCAACATCCATCAAAGATTAAAAGAGCAGAAAACGAACACTGCTGTGACCAAACACTTGAAATCATGTGCTGACTGCCACAAACAATTAGAATTCAGCAGGGGCGTTCTCAGGCATTCACAAATCATGACTGCAGGAGACCTGAGGAAATGGGGCCGCGATTAACCCGTCCGGCTGGCCCCAGCCACTGCAACCCGCTGCTCCGGGGGAGAAGCTGCGAGCTTTCTTGTCAAGGAAAAAACACTCCTTTTTCCTAAAATCTCGCCTCTGATCGGGATAAGAAGACGAGCGTGTTATCCACAGAAACGTACAGTTCCAGAGAGCAGGGAATCTGAGCTGATTTGTGCATTTTGAGCAAGGAGGGAGCTGTGTCAGGGTCCTGGTGCGGCAGCTCGAAGGCTGCGGGGTTGTGCTCTCCAAGGACGTTGGCTGCTCCTGTCCCCAGTGCCCAGTGACAATCCCAGGGCATCCTCGCAGGACACCCACGGGCTCCATCGGATGGGACACACCTGTCCCTATGTGTGACAGAAAGCAGATGGCTACAGGAAGACAGGTTGGATAGGACATTTGTGGATCCTGGGTGGGTGAAGGTGAACAGAAAGCCCTTCTGAGCGCCACAGCATGTGAAAAATTGTACAAACTATAGAATAAAATTCCTAGGTTTGAAAAATATTAGACTCACAAAAAAAACCCCAAACATAAACGCCACAAGTCCAAGCTATTTGGAGTATTATGGGCATCCACCACCTCTCTGGGCAACCTGGGCCAGGATCTCACCACCCTGACGGCCAACAGTTTCTTCCTCATGTCTAAAGGAAGGAGTTTTGAGCAGCCTTTGGAAGTTTTACCATTTTTAGTGTAAGTTTAGGCTTCCCAATATTCCCACACAAAAGCTATTTGTTGGCAAAGGCCTGACCAGCTGGAGTCAAGAGCACCTGGCACCTCAAAGTCAAGCCTTGCATATCTTAGGAGGACTCTCCGGGCTGGACAGGCTCTAAAGCAACAAACACCACTGATGTTGGTGCAAGTTTTCTCCTGCATCACATCAACCTGTTGTTTGTGATGGCTCTCGCTAGACAAAATGATTGAAACCTGAGAAGAAATACATAGAGAGATGTAGGAGAAGAATCAAATGCAGTAATTGGGCTGTAGTGCAAAGTAAAATGGACAGGCTTCAACATGCCTCCTATACTGGGAAACACTCCAGCAAGCACAGGGTGGCCTGTTCTGAGAACTGCCAATAAATATATTCCATGAATCTACACAAACTGGAAGATGACTAACTGGCAGGCGCGACTATAGTTTTCTAGAATTTGCAGTTTACAGAGATAACTCCTGTTCAGAGCTGTTATTCCTACAGTTCATTCCTTTCTCTTCTAGGAAAACCCCTTGTTTTGCACTGATGTCCTTTCAGTTCTTCAAGGGCCTGCTCCCTGAGATGTAGATGGCCCCGTCTGCCCAGCCGGGCAGTGACGTTATAGACAGGCTCCAGTGTGCAGGCCGGTGACATATGAAGTGAAATTAAAAGATCATTAAAATGATCGATCTTAAGATATTTTTTTTTCAATACTTAAGAATAATGCAGATGCTTCTGAAGTGATTATGTGGGAGGGGTGTTGAAAAAAATCTATTGCGTTATATAGAGGGAGTTAGAAGAAGAACATTCACGCACACCTTTCTTTCTAGCCGAGCAGAAAGAAAATACAGTAAACATTCTTCTCAGGTAGCAGGATTCACAGGATCTGGAGTCCGAATCAGCTTCCATTCCAATCAGTGACCACAGACCATCAGAGAGGAGGTCAGTCAGACCTCAGATTACTCTTAATATCACTGTACAAAGTTATAGTGCTGCATTAATGAGGCTGGTAAATTAACAATTTTACTGCATGTGACAGAGGGAAGGAACACACATTTGGCATTTCCCAGTACAGGAGCTCTCACTTCCACACTCTCCAGACCTACTGAATGAAGACACACTAAGACAGACGAGTTTGTATTCTGAACAAACACGTGTTCCCCTGATTTGGCATCTATGTTTTGTCTCTTAAGCTGCAGCGAAGAGCCACAATGCTTGGGTACAGAACCCAGTGACAAACCAGGTTTTGTTCAGCTCTTCAACCTGTACACACGTGTGTAATTTCAACTCCAGCGACACAGCTGAGCACTGACATCTCTGCAACAGATACTGCTGCTGTTTCTGGGAGTGATCAGAATAGTTTTAACAAAGTGTTTTGAATGAAAAAAAAATATATATTAAAGAACTGTATTAAGGATTTTCACTTTTTCATATTGTTTATCTAAATCTGGTCTTCAGTCTATTGGGATTTTTCTATTTTTCTCCCCTTCCTACTTGTAGCAGCAAAATGAAACAAAGTAGAGGGGATTACAGTTTGTTCGCTTTCAATATCTGAGGGACTGGAATGGACTGAGCTCTTCAAAGTTCCGCTAGTCTGTAAACACATACACTTATTTATACATTACCAACATGTTGTTTTCCTCTCCCACACAATCATTTCCTCACCAATCATTGACAACATGTTTAACATTTCTGTTCCCCTGCCCTAGGCCATATATCTCCTTACTTGCAATCTATCCATTCCAGGGTGTCTCAGGAACCCAGGACTGCCTCAAGAATATTCCAGAGCTCATGGGAACACACTATAGGACCTTTCTGCATGTACCATGATGAACTAAGCCACCAAACCCACTTATGTACTGCTGAAAAAGCTTTAAAGAGGACACACGGTCCAGGTCTATGTGATCATGAAGAGCATGCAGAAGATGAAAAGGCAGTTTATTTGCCATTTCTCGGAGACTGTATTCCAAGTCTAGGATTTCTTATACGCTGCTGTTGAAGTAATGGAAAGGCCATATAAGCTAGAGAGGAAAATTCCTGCTACAATGTGCCTCCCCCTGCATCTGCCTCAGGCTTTTAAAACTCATTTCCATAGTAATTTCCTTCTCAACTTGACATTGCTTTGCTCCACGTTCAATGAATACCTCCCCTGTTTGGTGAAATTCCTTCTAGGATCCAGGATGTGAGTGCTCCATACAGTTTGCATTCAAATTACCTTCCTATGCCTTCTTCAGGATACGTAGTTTTACATTCCAAAGTACTGGTCAACACCTTAAAGAAAAACAAAACTGCTGAAGCAAAACGCCGCTTCCTGGAATACAGTATGAATTCTCAATTAGATTATAACTCAACCTGTGCCCGTGCACATGGAGAGAGCAAATGAGGAGCTTCACATGTGCTGCACCAGAATCCAACCTCAGCTGCTGCCCCTGAGCACAGAAGGTGTTTAGGGACTAGAAACATCCAAAATCTTAAAAGAAAATACCATATCTGGGGCTGTGTGGCTGTGCTGAGACAATGCATAAAATGTAAGTTAAGTTGGTGCTCTTGTCTTCAAGTCTGTTTCTCAAAACTGTAGGATTATTTTGCTAAGTAGTGCTGTGATTCCTGGGCTACTCACTAAGGCTTGAATAACGTGCCTGCTTACAAATAATATACTGAAAACAGTTACAGAGACTTCACAGAAAAAGAATGCCCTGCATCAGTGTACCCATTAAAGTGTCGCCTTCTCGAGGATCTTAGTCTATTACGCTGAAGTCAGTGTTATCAACCCCCTCTTGAGATGAAACACAATTCCTTGGCTAAATGGTACATAAAGTGCAAAGAAAAAGTGGAAACAAAACAAAACAACAACAAAAAACCCCAAACCAACTAACCAACACAGGTTATCTACTTAAGCACTCTAGCTAGAAAGATAGAACAGAGAAAGTTAAAACTGATTCCCTGTCTTTCCATACAGTCTCTCTCCCTTTGTGCCTGCTACAGTATTTGTTTGATTCCTGGAAGAGCTGACTCAGGTCACTAAACCAGCAGAAAAACATCTCAGCCAAAAAGCAAACATGTCAATAGAACTCAGACTCAAAACCAAAAAAAATTATTGTATGAAAGATCATTTTTATCAGAAACTGGCTTTCGGAGTAAGCACAACTTCTTGGAAGTGCCTGCTTTCTAACGGAATGGTCTCAGGGGTCATAATTTAAGCATGACGCAGAAAACACGTGGAACTGAGACAAACCAGTGATCCGTGTGGCCCAGGATCGTGTCTCTGACAGGGGATAGCACTGGGCACTTCACAGGAAGGGACCAAGAGCGAACAGATGAAGAAATGATGAGTGCCCAGTTAGTGGACTGCCTGTCCCCAAGGGAAAAGCCCTTCTTGAAAACCACTCTAGTTAGAGATTGGCCTCCGAGCTTAAGGTCCCAGAATTAAAATATGTAACAATTAAGTATATGTGCTTTTTTTTTGGAAGGGAGTTTGTAACTCCACAAGCACGTAATGCTTTGAAAACAAGGGGAAATGAAAAAGTGCACACTACTGCTCCTTCAGAGCTGCAAACAGCAGCAAAACGCTGGAAAGGCCATGTTCGGGGTACGTGCGATTTCAGCCCCAGGCACCTGGAATAATGACACTGGAAACGCAGCAACTGCAAGTGGTGTGATCAGAAACACGCCGAGGAAAAAGCAGCTCCAGCCTCACCCCGTGCCACGGAGACGAGCGGGGCTGTGCTGGGACATCGGCACGCTGGAACCACACTGTGGCGAAGGTTACGTTCCTGTTAGAACACGATCGAGGCCCCAGCCACACTGCATATTTTAATCGTGCTGTAATTGCAGCAGGGGACAGCAGCAGGAGAACCGGGTCCTGAGATGCAGACACATCTGAGGTGGAGTCAGAGGGAGCAGGAGAAGGAAAGACAGCAGAACTCAAGTGCCTTAGGGGGAGAGACTCGCGTCTGCCAGAAAGTCAGAATAAAACAGGGCTTGGATAGAAATCATGTGATAGATTTGTCAGTGCAGCAGTTTGACAAGTTTACTTGCAGGTATAAATTTGTTAAAATTTGCTCTAGTTAAAAAAATCAACCAAACATTATGCCTTGCAGTGGAAGCAAAAGAAGGATGCCCTACAATAAGCACAGACGAGACCTCTCAAAGCCCTTATCAGAGGGTTTTTTGCTTTCCTTATTACAGTATTCCTCTGGAGAAAGCCACGTTTCAATAGCTGGCGATTCCCTTAAGAACAACGGACCAACCTTTTTTATCTGGTCTCTTTCCCATGGGCTGTTCCCAGCACACCGTGGTGCCGCTCCTCCCCAGGAAAACACGGCTGCAGAAGGGAGTCCCAGCAAATAACACGGCTCTGCTTAGAAAGGAAAAGACCATCTAAACCAAACAAACAAAAAAAAACAAACAGAAAAGGGATGCCGAGATAAGAATTTGTATGGTGCATGCTCACAAGGCACCCCTTTGGAATCAGTTGGAATTCTTCAGATGTTGGCTCAGGCCAAGTGTGCTGACTTTTATGGTGCTAAGGGTTTGACAGGTATCTTCAGTCACTGTCATCTCTGTTAACCCGGGACTTACTCATTAACTGTTCTTCTTTATTTATGTATTTATCCTCACTCTAATAGCCAAAGGTTCCATTATTTATCAGGTTGAGATAAAAAACAGGTCTCAGGGTTCAATAAGAATGATAAATAGAGCTAATACCTGACTACACTGCAGCCTTGAGAATTATCTCCAAGTTTCAAAATATACAACACATCACTCAAGAGGGAGTAACAGCATATGATGTGCCTTTCTGCAGCTTTTCATGGAGTAGCCACACCACATAGCTACACAAAGAACTACATCCAAGTAGTAACGTGGTTTACTTTTTATGTGTTAAATGTGCATATATAGGATGCAGGGTGACAGAGAATACGTCAGCAGGAGCTGAAGCAGAACCCTGATCCAGTAGCACCTGCTCACTGAGGAAGCTCCTAAGCAGGAGAACCCTCCAACATGAAGCTCTCTTCTCATGTACAACGTCCTTTCTGCTCTTTCCCTACAAGTCCATTATTGACCATGGACTGAGGTTGAATACTAGACCAAACATGCCTCTTGGTCAAGCCGATACGGCCAGTCTTGTGGTGGGAAGAGATATTTATCTGGATTTTAAAAGAATATGAAAAAAAAAAAGAAAGCTCTTCATTCTACTGAGCTTTCTTTGAACAAGACTACAAAGCAAGAAATAAAGATGAGAGATAGTTCAGAGCACTTGACACCTTGGGTTCATACTTTACAACAGATACCAGCAACACGACAATCTCAGAAGAGTCACCTGGGGTTTACAGGCTCCCTAGGAAACATCTGAAGTGTAACGAAATCCCAAAAGAACTCCCGGTCATGCCCACATGTCCAAAGGTGTGTCAGAGCTCCATCCTCAGCTGCCCATGTCAAAGCAGGGTAGCGTCTCTCCCCATCTTGGACAAACTTAAAAAAAACCCTATCAGATAAACCGCACCGAATTTCAGACTGCTTAGCTGAAGCTTGTTCGAAGGAGCCAGGACTGTTTAGCAAGTAAAAACTGGGCTGGATATCTTGCAGCAACACCCTTTCTTGAAGCAATCAGCCACTTCCAGACCTTTCACCCATTCCTGCCCAGCACAGGAGGGCAGCAGCACCTGGGAGAACCCAGAAAACAAAAGCAGAATGAGTCAGAACAATGTGCTACCGTGCTATATACCAGCATCGCATTGCAACGCTGGGTAGGAAGCAAAAACACAATGCCTTAAATTGAAGGGTAGAGGCAGGGAGGGTGAAATAAAAGAACCCCAAAGGCAGCACAAGAGCTGCAGCTGTGGGCAGAGCGGTGGCTCTATCTCACCCACCGAGGTGCGGCTCCCGCGGCCAGCACGCCCCGACACGCCGTGCACATCCAGATCTCTTATCAGATCCCAGCGCAGCCGGCTTGCTGGGACCCGCAGGCTCCAGGGGCCGTATCTCTCCTATAAAGAGGCGGGAGGGCCACGGGGCACGTCCCAGAACGCTGAGGATGGCGCGCGGTCCTCCCACGGTTTGTCTGCAGCGTCACACGCTGCCAGGGGAAAAATCAGATTCGGAGCCTTGGCTGCCAGGACTGAAAATGTTACCAAGATGTATTTCTCAGCTTAGGAAATGCAGAGAAAGAAAACACCCGAGACAGGCAGGTACTCCAGCAGGTACATCGCACTTGGGCCTTTTTTTCCCCCCGCATGCTATCAAAGCAACAGCCATGTCTCTCTTTGCAATCAGCACTGACATAGTCCCAAAAACAAAGGGTGGGGAAATACCTTTGCTCCCTCAAAAACCAAAGTAAGTTGGTAACAGCCATCTGGTCATCTCCTCATTTCACAACAAGAGGGGGAAAAAAAAAAAAAAAGCTGGAAAACCAAGCAGATTAGAACTTATTGTATATGCTAGACATACACATTTTTATATATCCCGATATTCCCACGAGTACGGAAGCAGCACAACAACCCAGCCATGGGTTTTTCCCTTGTCCCAGTGCCCAAGGCTTGGAGCTTGGAACCCAAACACACCAGACTGACCGATCAGGCTGCACCTCGCACACCTGAGCCCGTAAACAGGCACCATGTGCAGGACTTGGAAACTCCGGGCAGGAAAGTGAATGATGTGCTGAGGAACAAACAACATAAAACCAGATCAGTGCTAGAATCAAACTCCAAAGATTTTCCGTAAGAAAATTACAGGTAGTGAAGCGACAGCATTCAACGCGTCAGGCAGGTGTTTTGTTACGTGCCTAAAAAATACAGGCTCTTGTCAATCAGCAGCTTTGGATTCCAAACCAGGCTCACCACTAAAAACAACAGTCAGTATCCACCACCCCAGGAGCTGCTCACATGCCAGAGAGGGTAAAGAAACACACCTCCACTCAGGAAAGGGAGAGAAGTGGCAGAAGGGCATGGAAAATCCAAATAAAAGATCCTGTTTTGTAGATGACTTTTTATTTATACTCATATATTCCGGAGTTGCACTCCTGTGCATCATAGATGAAAATCCCCTGTGCGTGAGCTCTGGAACTGAGCACCCAAACAGTGATGCAGACCTGCATTCTGGTGTTCCTGGCTGAAAAAGACCAAAACCCAGCGCTAAGAGAAAACAACCAGTACAATTTGGTCTCTTTAGCTTGGAGGAGAGGAGACTGAGCGGTGACCTCATTCATGGGGATCAATATGGAAAGGGGGGGTGTCAGGAGGATGGAGCCAGGCTCTTCTCGGTGACACCCAGTGATAGGACAAGGGGCAATGGGTGCAAACTGGAACACAGGAGGTTCCACTTAAAGATGAGAAGAAACTTGTTCATGGTGAGGGTGGCAGAGCCTGGCCCAGGCTGCCCAGGGAGGTTGTGGAGTCTCCTTCTGTGCAGCCATTCAAACCCGCCTGGACACCTTCCTGTGTAACCTCATCTGGGTGTTCCTGCTCCGGCGGGGGGATTGCACTGGATGAGCTTTCCAGGTCCCTTCCAACCCCTGACACTCTGCGATTCTGTGATTTGAAAATACCTATCAAACCAGATTGACTTTTATCACCCAGCCATTTTCAGCCTCATCATTCTCTGAATTACCAGATGACAATGTCAACAATTATTTTAAGTGCCTCTAAGAACGTGAGAATCTTCTCTTAAAAAAAAAAAAAGCTTCTGTTTTGATGGTATAGATTGCTAACACTGCTTGGTTTTGTGTCTTCAAGAGTATTATAACAGCACTTCATTAGGCGGCCTCATCCTAGTTCCTGATGAAGTAGTTTGTCTGATATTAGTGGAGTCTGTCCATAGTTCAGATGTCCTGTTCTGTTCAGCTTCAATCCAGATTTGCAAACAACGCAAAGATTAACTTTGGGTTGATACAGGCAGCTCTCAAATTTCAGGCAGTCTTGAAAAACCGCAGAACAGGACCCAGACGACATTTTTCACACCAAGTCAGAATCCGTCCTGCTCAGACTCTTCTGCTCACATCTGCATGGCAAGCTCACCTGTCCCCAACAGCACAGCCACAGAGGGGCTGGGGACAGCGCGTGCTAACGAGTGGTACAAATGCCTTGGAATTTGTCAGCTGGAAACCATGTGTTCCTGTCCCTTGCACAGGCTCGAGAAAGGAAATAGCAGCTAGTTGCCAGCAAAAATAATGTTTGCTTGCTCAAACTGTGCATTTTTCAGACTTGATCTGGTACCTGAACATCACCCATGACTTTCATTTTGCTTATATCAGTCACAGTAGCAAAGGTCCCAAAGGTCAATTTATGCCTCCAGTTACATACGTACAGGCCCACAGACTTCATATTCCCCCCCAAATAATACAGGGAAAACTCGGTGGGGAAATGGCACAGGGTAACAAGCTGTTCTCTGTTACCTTCTTGGGCAATGTGCAAAGCTGGCAGCCAGAACGCCTATTTTAGCCAAGTTTCTTACAAGGTCATTTACTAGTTTTGCTATGACTCAAGCAGAATTCTACAGGCAGTGACAGCCCACGTTTCCACAACTCACACAGGATGTCTGTACGTTCTTCTGTATTGTCTGGGTACCGATGCATGTGAAGGATTAACTTTGCTTGCCAAGAGTAACTGCACATCTCCAGCACTTGATACAAGCCACAAACCAGCAATGCAGTTAATCACAGGGCAGTTTTCAGGATGCAACAAGACTCCTTTAAAGCCTTTAAATTCCTTCGCCCAACATTGAAGGGTCTTCCAGGCCACATGTTAGAAGATAAGGAGAGCAGACAGAGAGCACTTTCTGCCTTCAGATACTACATCCCTTACCTTTTCGGGATGACACCCATCCCTGAGATCATGCCTTCAACAATATTCTTAGAGTTTTGTGATTTTACATAAGGCAGAAAGGAATCAAATTTTAATGTCATGCTACATCAAAAACAGTGATGTTCACTATTAACATTCATATCAATATTTCAAGTGAGGGGAAAAAATAAAAAATCCTAACGCATTTGTCAAGGAGAACCAGACCAAGCTAGAGTCAGCGGTTTAACACAACTGGCATGTGGGTTAGTCAGCCTGAGCAAAGATTTTCTTCCAAGCTGGAATAAGAAAGCCTTTTCCATTTTATTCACAGTAAAGTACCCAGAAACAGACTCTACTGAAGAACAGCGGAGGGGTTTGTTTTTTTTTTTCCATTTTAGCCAGGAGATTCACAAGGGATTTACAAAGGGTTTTTAAAAAACAAGTAAGAGTCATCAGGTCACAGATACCACGTTGCCCTCTTACTGCAAAAAATGTAAATGCTACTGCTCTAAAAGAATAACAAGAAGTTCTTCACTGTACCACATATAAGACAAAGTCTTTATATTTATTGTTATAGCACAATCAGCTGCAGGGCCCTTTAGTATTTTAGAGCAAAAGCACATGAAACTTTTAGCAGCCATTCTCCGGAGCGAAATTTCAAGGTGACTAGAACTGTTCTTTAAACAGATAAAAATAGGCTTATAATTAGAACAGCCTTCTTATGTGATCATTTTGCATTTCCTATTCATGTCAGCAGATTGCAGGAAAGGTATAGATACTTGAAAAGCCACAAAACTATAATTGATGTTCTTTTAATTCTGTCTTACAAAGAAACAACCCACATCATCCTGTTCCTTCTTGGAATCGCTTTGGGGAGCGATGCATCAGTCAGGAGCTAAAACCACACACTAAGTTCACAAGCAATCCCCGAGTTCCGCAGCAGCACTTGAATATGATCACCCGAGATGCAGCAAATGAGGCTGTGCAAGAACCTGAGAAGCCAGGAGGTCTCAGAGGAAAGGGGGAAGCTCTGACGTGGGGAACGTCACATGAAAATTGGCCATCTAGGGTTTTGAGTTATTTCTGCAAAAATGAGTGTGTGACTGCAGCCCTGCCCTGGGATTTGATTTTAACTCTGGCGTGCACTGTGCTTTGGGTTTGGTATTTTTGTTTTCGGTTTGTTTGTTTATTTTAAACAATAATGCTATTAAAACTCACTCTATGAGCAGAGATACTGAGAAAACTATGTAGACCCTGACCATGATGCTCTCAATTTCATTGCAGGAGACTCTGAATTACCTTTCAAAACGGGGGCTAATCTTCACAAATATTCACATGAAATGTGAATTGACTGAAGAAATGAGTAATAAGGTACAAGCACATCTTCTTATAACATTCAGTGTGAAGTAATACACAAAGCATTTATGTACCTCAAAGAAATGTATCACCTAAATCTGAAACAAACAGAAATAATGCAGGAGGTGGAACAATATTTACCATCATTTTTTAAATGAATGGAACACTTCATGCACAATCCAGCTAACCAAAATAAAATGCAACTAAAACTGTAAAGTGAAGGAAAAACACAAGATTTCTCTCCTAAGATAGAGATTGAAGATATCTTGGACACTGAAGAGAACATCTGGTCTCCCAGGTTTGGGCTGAAGGGAAAGATTGGTGTTACAGCCAGGGTGAAAATTAATCAGCAGTCTGGAGTACAGCCTCGGATGCTGTCCTTAGAGATCAAGTCTGACAAGGAATCGAACTCCATAGAACACATAAGTCAGGTTGTTCTGTATACATTCTGTATACATACAGAACACATAAGCACATCTTGCATTAAGTGGGTGGGTAACTAACAGACCTGGAGAAAGGTTTGCAAGCCAAACAGTTTATCTATTTTCCCTCCTCCCAGTAAATCTAATAAGAGGAACAGCTTCTCCTTACAAATTTTCCCCTGCAGAAACTCAGACCTATTTTTTTCTAGAACAGTCTGGTCATTCCCCCCGCATCCAGTCCCTGGTGGTTTGCACAGATATCCAGATTAAGCCCTACCTTGTCACATCCAGGAGAAAATGGAAATTTTCAGCGAACTTGCAATAGTAGGCAGTCCTGAAAACAAAGGATGAAACAACCACCCACTATCATTTGAGGAAGCAGGTTTTTTTCTAATAAAACTTGTGGATCGGCATCTAGTCACATTAAACAGAGGCAGAAACGAAGGATGGCGGGCAGGAAAACAGGGGTTAAGGGAGAGGTTAAAACAGGAATGTTTACACTGGAAGGTGTGCGTGATCTTACACAAGGGTTAGAAGATGAAAACTAGTCTAATTTACTGGGGAGGATAAAAAAGGGGACAGAGCATCAATAGTCTCTATTTAGGCTACTTCCTTGCCTTGGGCTTGCTTTACACACTTGCAATCAAAAAAAAAATATATATATACAATGAACCTTTTGAAATCAAGCATACGAAAGGCCCCGGTTTTGCTGCAAACCTTCTGATCCGTCAGCCGTTCTCATGGTGAGCAGAGCAGAGTTCTCAGGCTGGGAGGGAATCGTTTTGCTCTCCCTGTTGTGTTGTGCCCTTCCCCGAGGCCTCACTTGGCCTCTCCGTTTACTGAATTAAGGCCTATCTAGTAACGGTGAGAAGATTATTCCTGTGGGTCACTGTTCAGCTGAGATCCTCTGTAAAGTGTTACTGGCAAGGCTGCCAAACCTGAGAGCACAAGCTGGGGTATCGTTGTCCACGTTATATACACATTTGGTGTATAGAAGAGATGCAGAAAAGAAAGCCTTATATCCGAGCTGGCAAAAAAACACCTCAAATTCAGGAGCAATGCATGAAAAAGGAAAAAGTTTTAAGCAAAGTATCTCACAAAAGTAGTTATTTCTCTCCCCACACAGTTCCACCCACTTCAATTATCATTACTCCAAACTGCAGAACTTTCTAACAAAGCAAATCATGGAGTGACAGCACAAGAGGTGGGGGGGTGGGGCTTATTTATTTTTGCGTTTATTTTTTATTGCAGCAAGTCCCAGGTCAGTCATTTCAATCGGATGAAAAACCAGTGAGTACTACTGGAAGGTTTTTCAGGATTTGTAGAAGCAACTATCCCAGAGGAGTCAGAGATAAGGATGAGGAGAGAATCCCCAGCGCAGCAGCTGGGGTCACGTCACTCCAGCCTGATGCATAAATCTGTCACTTTGCAATCCAAAAATCAGTAAGTGGAGTCACAAGCACGGTCCCAGACCTGCACATTGCACAAAGCTGAGTGTGAAACGGCTCCTGCACATACACAGCCCCACATGGGTCAGGGGGTCTCACTGTATAAGCATGACCAGGGGCCGTCGGTCAGGCCACTGTGTTCCTTAAACCAGCCGGGATTCAGAGAGTTCCCTTTTCCAAGCAGAGAATGCCACAGGTATCTGTTTGAAGCATGACACAGATTTACTTTGGCCACATTTCCACCTTTTCTTTGCAGGAAAAAGCTACTCGAGCACATGAGTATCAGTGACCAAAGCGAATTGCAGACTTGTATTTACACCAGGAGTTTGTGTGTGCAGCCACCACCACCACATCAGTTCGCTGGCCAAACCAGAAGGAAGCTACAACATGTATTTCTGTCTTTCTCGCAAATTTCCTGATTCCCAAGGGCACGTGAGATTTTGGTTAATTTTCACATATATGGAGAAATCGTTGCCCTTTTGCACCTGAAAGGTGGGATAGTTTCAGTGCCAGGTAAATCATTTGGCTTGAGCAGTGAGCAAGAGCTGGGAGAGCAACAGGCAGTAAGTGGATAAATTTACATACTATAAATCAGCCGCATGGGCTGGAATCCTCAGCGAAGCCCACTGCAAATGGATCTGTTGGATTATGGGCCATTAGTTCAACTGCATTTAACGAGTACAGCCAAATAGGAATGTTATTAAACATCTATCTTCAGGGGCAGATTTACTGGGGAAGATAAGGAGATTGTCAAGCCGCTCCATTAGCACTGCCTATTTTGGCTCGCATTCCTGTCATGAGCACCTTTCATTCATAAAAATATCTCAGGAACCCCAAGCATCCTGCAGATATACTGCTGCCAGGGCACCCTGGTACCCTCCAGCCCTTCCCAATACACATCACTGATAACCTCTTGTTGCTTTCCTGCTCCAAAGCAGTCAGTCTCCTTTCCCTCTGGGCTCAGTTTGGATTCTCAGCAACCTCGGCCCACGTGCCACACGAAATAAGGAATTAACGAAGCAGGAGAGAGCAGTTTTCCCCACCCTGCTCTCTTGTTCCAGCCTCTGCAGACACTAACATCTGTCACTGCTGCGGTTTGTATTTGTGGTGTCCCCACAAGAAATCCAAACCATTAAAATTTGAATTTAAAGGTAAAATTCCAGAAGAAAATAATCACACGAGGAAGGATGAGTTGGGGGGGTGGTGTTGCAGGCCCCAAGCAAGAAGGTTGCGGCCAGAGGCAGCACAGTTGGCTACTTCTGCCTTATACTTATATTCTGGTGCTTTCCTTGTTGCCCTTAAAGATGACTTTATCCTGATTTTAAAAGCTGTATTAGTCCTTCCAGGTTTGAAGCTATGGAAGAAGGAAGAAGCTTACTGCAAGATTCTCAAATTCTTTGCATTATTGATAGCAAGGAACCGGAAAGCTGGGCAATAAATAGAAACTGAGCCTCTTTCAGTTAAGACTAAAACGGCAAATCTCATTCTATTATAACTGATAGATGAATTACATCAAAAAATACTTTTGTTACAAAACAGTTGTGACAACCGGATCAAACTGAGCACCCATGACTACGCATCGCATCTCTAGAGAGTCAGACTTAGCCCTGATTTTATGAAGAAGGCAGGACCAAGAACCTAAGGGAGTCCTGTCTTCGAAGAGTGGGTCTCAGGCCTTTTCCTGCCCTTTAAACGGGTCAAGAGTCAAGCAAGCTGGATTGTTATTCCAGCCCAAAAGTGTCAGACCCGTTTTTAAACAGTCACAGAAATACACAAACGCCCCCCCCCAGCCAGTGTTGTGATATGAGGGATAGCTAGCTGAGAAAGAGAGCAAAATGAAACTCAACCCCCACAGTCAACTTGGAAATGCCCAAAAAGGAATTTTTAGGAATATTTCAGGAAAGAAAAAAAAAATCAGCATATTTCACTGCTGAAAAGTGCATTTTTATGGAAGGGTGTTGGCTCCGTTATCAACTGCCATGCCCTCACTAGCTCTTAAAAGCAGAACAAATGTTAGGAAGGGTTTTATGACTGGCTGGGGAAAGGCAGGAGATAGACTATTAAAAAGAAAGTATGGGAAGGAGTTAGCTCAGAGCCCAAACACCCCAACAAATCAGGCTTCCAAACTGTGCCGTGATTTACAATTGAGCTTCTCTCAAACCATCGTGATAAACAGCGAAGACTGGTACACATGAGCAACAGCAGGACAGGTACTTCTCTGCGGTCTGCAAGCCATCCCGTCACAATCTGATCATAACCCTTCACAATCTGTAACCCAAACCAGCTCCTATGGTATTCACGCTGATCCTCTTTTACAGTACCACAGTCGTACACAGTACTTTTAAAAATAAAAAGGAGAGACGTTATCTTTTCAAGTCGGTTTACATTAACCCAAGATAATAACCTTTGGAAAGCAAATTTATGTGGTAAGAAAAAACATGTTGGAAAAGTTTAATAAGGTAAAGCAGGATCAAAAAGCAGTAGGACGGATAAATATCGAAAGGATAGGCTATGCACAGGATAAGATACGGCAGAAAGCCTGAAGCTTTCGTCATTTCCTTGTCAGCACGGCAGAGGCTTAGCGTACCAGCTGAAAGCTTTCCTTCACCTGCAGCTCCGTCTCTGCGGTCACCCCGGGCCTTTCAACAGCGCCCAAAATCTGGAGACTGACAGAACTTGTGGAGACCTTCCCTGCTGCTGTAAAAGCAGAGCCGTGATGCAAACACGGAACCCCAGAAACACAACCGGCCTCCGTTGTTTCCCAGCACCGCGGGCTGTGTTGGTGGGTTCCGGCGCGACAGCTCCTCCAGGTTACACCAGCTCTTGGGGAACAGACATCACCCTAATGCACATTTCTGCGTCGTTTAATTCAAAGTGCTTTAAAAACATTAATAAAAACACACTCTGAGCGATAAAAGCAAATTGTAGATGGGAACCACGTCACAAGTGCAATGCAGCTGCCTCTGCCCTGCAAAATTGTGGCTAACGGTTCACAGCAACATTACACAACCGTCCAAAGCCAGGGAAAGAACTGGCTACCAAGCCACATTCGGGAGTTAACTTTTAATATTTGCAGCTATGAGAACTATTTTTAAAAATATTTCAGATGTTAAATATCATCCATTGTAGGCCATGGCTCTGAAATTGTTCTTGTCACCTCCACAGAAAACTCTGGTCTTTGGCAGCAGCTGTCCAAAAGAGAGGGGAGCCTCAGAAATGGAGAAATACAGAGACAATATGTTTGGTTTTCACACGTACCATTTATGTGTGTTGTCATCTACCTTTATGACACACTTAACTTGCCAAGTCAAGAAAAGGGAAGCTTTCGGTTGCAAAAATAAAGCAGCGAAACCAACACACACCCCAGAGCTGACTGAATTTTTCAGTATCTACTGGGCTGGATGACACTTTTCCGAACAGCAGAGCAACCAGCATAAAACAGCTCTCGTAACGTAAGAGATTATATTTAAGAAATCTTCTGTTCACTGCCCACGTCCTGATCAGACAGTGGTGTTTGCAGCCAGGCAGAAATGGGTTCCTTCACAGACAGCTGTTCTTTATCAGCTTTATCTGAACACTCAGATAAAGATGTAGAATGATCACAGACTAACATATCAAAGTTGGGAAGGGGTAATACCCCAGTACTTCATCTCCAAACTAAGGCTTCGCTAGCTTGAGGCTTTCTATGTTAGAAAGGCCAGATTATACTTTACTTTTTGTTTAACATTAACAGTCTCCCCTATGCTGAGAGGAACATAAAGACCTTATGCAAGGGATCTTACAGTCGGGAGGGACACCAAAGCTTCCATAAAGAGAAGTCTCCTCTCACAGATCTTACTGCAAAAGCAGTGTCTGAGCTGACAGTCAGAAACCTCCTAAGACACAGCCTGACATAAACGCAGAGCGGGGACGCAGGCCGAGTCTTTGGTTAGGGAAGTGTAAGTTAGTTACTCTTCTTGACCAAAGAACTGCAATAATCTTTGGCACTTCCAGCATGCAAAGAGCAACACTAAACTCAGTTTACGCATGGGGAAGCCAAGCCCAAAGAAATGCCCACTGCTTGCACTGGGCCACAGCTCTGGTGCTGCTGTGGGTGAGCAGTCTGGTACGCAGGCCGGAGTTAACACCTCCACGTCGGGAGCCAGTTCATCAGTCCTGTCGTTATCCTTTCACACCGCCTCCAAACTCAAGTAGGCATTGCATCACGCTGCCTTACATTAAATATTTTCCCACAGATCTTTAAGGTATAAAACCAGGGCTTTTTTTTTATAAGATTACTCCCAAGTGGAGTTCCATGGGAGTGGATCCATTTTGGAAATACAGAAGACAGGGAGACCCATGCACTGCGCCGCAGTTTTTTTAATAGATTGAGTCTATTACCCTTTAAAGGGGAAATGCAAATACATTTCTTTATTAAACATACTGACTGTGGTGCTCTGGATTACACCTTCCTAACTCGATCAGTTCTATCTCCATCCTCTCTTCCAACAGAAATTCCCCACAAAGATGCAGAATCACACAGGCAAATGATTTAAAGAATGTTCTGAAAAACCACTAGGGAACGTTGGTTTGCAGACAAAGAAGGTTCCCAGTTGTTTCGCTTTTATCTTCGTCTTTCCCTGAACAACTTCAGCATTTACAATAGACACTATTCTCTTTCCTGTTGCTCAGTTCCATATGGATGCACAGATTCCTTCTCAAAAGTATCCAGCCACAATACAGTAGCGCTGGAGGGAGAATTTGTTGGAAAAATGCCATCTGTATTTGCAAAGCTCTATAAACGAAGATATGGTCAATCTGATACACTGTGGGTCAACTCTTCCTTTCTTTAGTGTTCACTTTTCAGCAACTGAAATCACAAGGCACGAAGTCAATAGATATTTAAGCTATTTAAATAGCAGCAAGGATAAAGGTCATGCGTCTGATGTGATTTATCTTCACAGAAACCCACCCAAATCTTGGAAACCGCTGCCTTGGAGATAGGAGATTCTGGGGGTTGTATAGATAAGAGGCTGGTATATTCAAACGAGAGATAGCTTTTTCCCAGAGTGTATTTAAATAGCTCAGAGCAAGGCCTCAGGTTTAAAAAAAAAAATCCCCAAAACCAAAAAAAAAAAAAAAAAAAAAACCAACCCAAAAAAAGAAACCAAAAAAACCCAACACCAGCGCTGTTTTCAGTCAGGCTCCTCACTTTATTTCTAAGGGAAAAATCATCTTTCTGTGCCCTGGTAGTTTGTCCCTGTCCTAAAAAGGAGGGAGACATCTTACCCCTTTGCAAATCTCAAGTGAAGTTCAGTGAACCAGGGAAAAAAATAATCATAAGACAAAAGAAATCTTCGGAGAAAGCAGCAAACCTGTTCACTT
This sequence comes from Pampusana beccarii, assembly GCA_013399365.1. NCBI lineage: Eukaryota > Metazoa > Chordata > Aves > Columbiformes > Columbidae > Pampusana > Pampusana beccarii. The sequence goes on along the minus strand of VWYH01001147.1, from coordinate 202,812 downwards.
AATCAAAAGGCCAGTCAGACATGAGAATGGCTGCCAGGGAGCAAAGTAAAGGGAAAATCTGTGCTCAGGAAAGCAGTTTCCAAAGAAGCAGCAGAAAGAGGAGACTCCAGCACCGCCACATGCAAACATGACAGCCAATAACTCCGGAAATAATAAAACAAGTAGAGAAATCAGACAAACCTACAAGAAGGGCAGTATTTCCCTGACTTTCTGTGCACATTACTAAACACATGTGAAAATCAACTGTGCATATGACTTCAAGAAGTTTTGACCAGTAATCCTGTGAATTCTGCTACAAAAAGTCTCATTTTTGTCTCCAATTTACTGTGTGAAACGGAACTCCGGCTTGTGTAACAGATAGCAATAGCACAATTAAAAAATTCCACCTGAGGCCAGCTCTGTTCAGCAGCCAGAGGAGAGGAAGAGCGCTAATTAAAACCATGTTGTCTAAAATCAGAAGTGGTTAGTGGCACATACCAGATAGAACACAGTATCTGTCACAGGTGACTGACCTCAAAACAGAGGAGGGAGCAGGGGGGGTGAATGCACTTAGAACAAAACACAAGTTGAAGGGAAAAAAGTGATTTAAGGGCTCCTAGAATTGCTAGTATTCATGCTTGGGTGAAAAGAACAGCAGACATGGAGTTCAAGAAGACACTAAGGGCATGTCCGTGCAGTCCTGGCACAGAAAAACGTGATGATGTAATTGGGAGTTTTGCCTGTTCTCTTTGAGATCAGTGTCTCGGTAATTTATTAAGTTTTCTTAAGCAGTCAGCCCAGATAGGAAGGATTTCAAGCTAATTAACTACAGGCTTAAACCTGCAAAGGGGCATTTTGCACCGCAGAGACCACCCCACACCATGCAGGAGGCATCTGCTGAGAACAAACATGGGGAACATCACTGCTCCATTTTGAAATGTCCCCTGCACTGTAGACTGCAGCAACTATCACTTTTGCTTCTACACCAGTCAGAAAGCTCTTGGATCATTAACATGGGAATACCAACATTGCTATTACTCCCAGACGTTTCTTTCTTCACTTTCCAATGTTTTCTTGGTGCTATCTGTCATTACCTTGTTTTCTCATTTTCCTTTTCATTAAGGATTATTATTCAAGGGAAGAAATGGAGCACAGTCTGAGAATTCATTCGGCGTGAATGGACAGAGACGCGTGGTCTAGTGGCTGTGGTCAGGAGCCCGGCTGCTGGGAAGGCCCAGCCCCACAGGCTCCCTCTTGGGTGTTGTGCAAGTCACCCCAGGTCAAATACTGTTCCCTTCCCACAGCCAAAAGTTCTGCAGGGGGTCAATTCCTTTAGACAGAAGAAAGGGCAACCCAACAGCACTGATGCTGCAGCTTGTGTCGTAGCTACGCTGTCCTTGTGTGAGGGACAGGCACTTGGTTTAGGTCTGTCCTCACCACAGCTACAACACTGGAGATCAGGAGCTCCGGTATTTTGTGATATCAGTGTGTAGCACAGCTTCACAAACACCACAGGCAGGGACGAGCTGTGGATGCTACATCAGCTGGTCAAGGCAAAACTCGACCTGGGTGAGAGCCTTCTCCCAGCATGACTGAAATAAAGAACATTCATGGTGATCAATATGGAAAGGGGGAGTGTCAGGAGGATGGAGCCAGGCTCTTCTCGGTGACAACCAGTGACAGGACAAGGGGCAATGGGTGCAAACAGGAACACAGGAGGTTCCACTTAAAGATGAGAAGAAACTTGTTCACGGTGAGGGTGGCAGAGCCCGGCCCAGGCTGCCCAGGGAGGTTGTGGAGTCTCCTTCTGTGCAGCCATTCAAACCCGCCTGGACACCTTCCTGTGTAACCTCATCTGGGTGTTCCTGCTCAGGGGGGATTGGACTGGATGAGCTTTCCAGGTCCCTTCCAACCCCTGACATTCTGGGATTCTGTGAACATGTTGTGGTTTTTTTTCTGATCTGCTCTAGCTGCAAACCTGCGTGTTTACAAACCACACCAAGCGGTCCCCAGCAATAGGCAGAGCCGGCTGGTTCACCACAGTCCTCCCCTTAGACAACTCACTGTGGCTGATATCCAGTCACCTTGTGTCTCAGGGCGCAGGGATGAAGGAGGAATTCCCACCTATGGACCACCAGGGCATCCCCGCCTTCCCATCACGTTGCAAAATCTCGTTGCACGCACAGCACAGAGCAGCAATGCCACTTTCAGCCTGCTTTAGCTTTCCAGATGGTCAGAATAATTCCCACTTGCTTAACAATAGAGTCGGGAAAAATACAATAATTCACTTTAGCATTAATGTGCTTGTGGTTTGGGGTTTTTTTTTGTTGTTGTTTGTGTGGGGGTTTTTTTTGGTTTTTTGTTTTGTTTTGAGCTAGTTAAAATTCAGTTATGTGAAATTTAGTCTCATTCCTGTGGAACCATTTGTTGGATCCTTGGGCCTATACCCAACTTCTCCCTCATTTTTCCTCTAGGAAACATGAGCACTGCTGGTGAATTCAGAGAGCCACAAAGTCAGGACTGTCCCTCTGGAAGCTTCAGATTAATGTAAGATAACATAGTTAGACTTCGGCTCCCTGCTGCATTCCTGTGACATACCATGGATACCTGAAGCAGAACAGCAAGGTAAATTTAATTCCATGAAAGGTACAAGATTCACAATAAATCCATATCTTTTATATGCAAGCTGGTACATTTTCAGAGCAATATGGGTGAAGGAATTTTCTTAGCAAGGTCAATAGATCATGTATGGATTAGAATGAATTAGCAAGGCTTTGGTTCCCTGTTCCCCCCTGCAACAGATACCAACTTGAGCCATTGCTGCACTTTTCCAGGTTAAGAGAAAAAAAAAAAAAAAAACAACACTCCATCTTTCAAAGTTTCTCCAACAGTCAGGTTTCTTTGTCCAAATTCTCATGACAAGGATCCTGAGCAAACGGAAGGTTGTCTGCGTACCTTATGCCTTTGGTTCGCAATTTCAAACCATGGCAAACATCAGCACTGTCACAAAAAAACCCCAAACAAAACCACAGAGCAACACCCACATGCCCTCCCACCCTTATTCCTTCTTCAGCTTCCCACTGATACCGAGTCGCCTCTTCCATATATCCCAGCAGAAGCACTTGTTTGAATGGATTTGAGCTCAGAACTAACCAAGGAAAAAAAAAGGAAGGTTAGTGAACCTCAATCCACTAAAAAGCCGTACAAACCTTTTGGCCAGGCTCAAGTACATAGTATTTTAGTAAGTGTCAGCTGTAAAATACTAATGAAAACAACTCTCAAAGCAGAGTCACGTGAAACTCCCTGATCTGAATCGCTACATAACCAGAGCTGTATTAAGAACTGAAACACGGGGACTTTCAAAAACACACTATTTCCCTCTCTTCCAAAAAAGTAAGGAGAATCATGTTTGTTCATCTTCATCGACAAAGGCAGAATCAGACTCACCACCACCCTTAGCGCTGGTTGAGAGGAGGCGGTTTGGGTCAGAGTTCAGAGGGCACTGGCTGTTTGGCATTCACTCACCCCGCGGGCATTGAGCAGAATGTGATTTACTTTGCTTTCCGAGCTGAATGAACTGCCACAGAGAAAGGCACCATTACCGCGTGCTAAAAATATCCCAACGCAGGGGGAGCACAGAGGAGTTGGTGCACTGTAAATTCATATTCCAACATATTGCACACTAACTTTCCTGTACAGACAAGCCCTTAGACTAATAGGCACCTGGGAGCCTTCAAGTCTGAGAGCCCAATAAATAAAAAGGCTATTTTATTTTTTTTTTTTTATTGGTGCTCTGGAACCAAGCTCTGATGTCCCCACTCAGACAATGCTTCCATTGAAATCAAGCCTTGGTCTACTGTTAAATACCATTTCTTTTACGGCTGCAGGCTTTCCAGGTTAGAGGACAGGGATTTCATATCAATCTGAATCACAAGTCTTAGTCCAAGGGGGCCTGCGCAGACATTTATTTTGATTTTATATAGGTACCCAGATCCTGCTGGATTCAATAGACTTGCACTGTTGCCTAGTGAAGTAACTCTCTGCGTATCTACCAATTCCCAACTCAAACTCAAAAACCAAAGATCAAAATTCAAATTTAATCTCATTTAAAAAAAAAAAAGTTCGAGATTCAGATTTGCCTGGGACAAAGTCGAGCATCACTAAGCAGTTTGAAAATCATTACCACAGCTTAGTATGTCACCTGCATTTGTTATCTTGCAGCAGACAATTTAATCAATTATACTTTTTTGTCTAGGCACAAGAACAAGACAAAAACGCTGATCGGCATTTCACAGGACTGTTTCTTCACCACTAGCAGGCCATTTAACATCTGATAGACCATATAAAAAGGTCTTCCCAGGGGCTTGGAGTGTTTGGATTGTTCTTTTTATAGTGCAGAAGGTCATTAATGAGCAAGCGAAAGCAGCGTGGAAATAGCTAGACAAGTCTTGTTGAGTTAATAAGAAACTGTCATTCTGCTTCAGTACTTTCTCATTAAGCCCAGCAATGTTCACGTCTGAAGAGAGTGATGGTACAAATCTATTTTAATGCTCAATTTAGTTCCCCAAGTATGGAGTCGGAGCAAGCTTACCCCTCATTTCTTTTTCCTCCACTGCTTTTTCAGTTCAGCAATTTCTAAGGTAATTTTTTTTTTCAGATGCAGCTCAAAAGCTGAAATGCAGATTTTAAAAAGAGCTAGATACACCTTGGTTTTTCTGAACAGAAAACCAGTCACACCAAATCAAACTTTGTCCTCCTGCTCTTATAAAACAGTCTACAAAGCTACTCACCGCTGTATCGTATTTTGCTTGTTTTCCTGGACTAGTCTTACAACAGCTTTGTTGTTGTGTGTAAGCCTCACACAGAAATTAATTTCCCATTGCTCAAATAGGAGCAAGGCACAGACACCACCTTTAACTGAGTCTTAAGTATCAGGAGTCTGTCACGCAACATTAACAATGAATCCAGAAAGCCACTTCTTGCTAAGAACTACATTTCAAGAAAAGCTTTATTAACTCTTTAGCTACCCTCCTATACCCCACCTGGTTTCTGGTGCTTCTGAAAAGAATCTTAACCGAGTTCGCCTGCCAGTTCTTGCCAGGTGTCCTCCCACAGAGGATCAGTTGCCTGATTTCAGAGCTGCCGTTGCCAGATCCAAAATCACTTTCTCTTCAGCAGTTTTTACTGCTGTGCCGACTGTTCCAAGCGACTGACTCAGTAGCAGCTCAGCCTCACACGGATCACAAGGAAACGCAGCTCCAACGCCTAAACTTAATGCAACGTCGACCTTCGTGTCACACTGAGGTTCCCCTCAGCTTTGCCCCACAATTTGCTTAAGATTCAGGGTAAAACCTGACATCCTTCTGGGCCAGCTGCTGATGCTCGGTCACTGCAGGGTCAGTCTCTACATCCCATTGCCTCAAATTGTGCACAAAAGGCCACGTTGGCACTGACACAACATCCGGTAACTTAGGCCTAACTTCAGACACATGGAAGTCCAAGAGAGAAGGAAAAGACTAGAGCAAAGTTCAACAAAAGGAACGATGGAAAAGAGCCACATGTTCCCTTTTGTACTTTACATGTACAAAACCTTCACGTGTGTATCAGGGCAGAACTGCTAACACTGAACAATCTCAGTTCTCTCCCGCTGGTTTTAACACTAAAGAAAACAGTGCAGTGCATTAGTGAGGGAGTTTCATTCTCTTATCTGTTATTCTCCAGCATTTGTCAGCTAAACCTCTTAACTCTCCTGGCTACCCATTGCTCCCACCAGGGAAGTTCCTGAAGCACACCTTTTCACACAGCATGGGTTTCATCTCGGAGTTGATTTCTCTTTTCTGAACTCCACACATACGGAATTTCTTGTTAGTAGGCCCGTAACAACTGTAGATCCCAGCTCTGAAAACTCCCTCTGGAGCTCTTTCCACAGAAGTCGTTTTTATGTTAGTTTTTCCTCCCCTCTCCCCTTTCTTCTCCTTACAACAACTCTCCGAGAAGTCTCTAGACCCTTCAAGGCAAGTGCAGCGCAGCCACTGTGGTAAGGACCTGAAGTTGCCCAAATCCCAAATCCTTCAGGTCACGCAGGGGTGAAAAGCAGTTAAAGGGCGGAGAAAGAGGTGAGAAAGATAAGACGCATACCAAAAACGCTGCAGGATTCCAGCAATGTAAATAAATTGTTTCCATTACCGGCCATACTGTTTTTGTGGGATGCTTCAGAAACCCACTGATGTGAGATAACTTGGGAAGTTATTGTAATTCCGGGAGTGCTTCCCACCATCAGTCGCTGTGGCAGAAACACTTTTCCCCTCCCAACTCCGCGTTTGCCAGCTGAGCCCCGCTAACTTTCGCACTGCTAGTACACACCAGTAAGGGACCGCTTTATGGTCAAAAATGACTTTTTTTAAATTGCATTTTTTCTGGTGAGGGAGAAGGGGCAGCAAGGCTGCAGAAATAACACTAAGAGCAGTAAGAGATAAACGTCCCGAGAAGCAAGCACACATCTTTGATGATGTTTCTGATTCTGTCTACAGATGGTCAGCTCTGTGCCACAAGGTTGTTTAAATTTACTACAATATGAAATAAGAAGAAATAAGCCTGCAAAAATATTAGTGAGAATTCACACAAGGCTTAAGATCTTCCGAAAGATTCAACAGAAATGTAATGAGACTATCAGAGGTTTCCTTTTTTTGTGTTGTGGTTGCCATTGGAAAAAAAACCAGATTCATGTTTAAAGACTTCTCTCCATTTTGATATTTTTTTACATAGCCTACATCATATGGCTTTGGATTTTCTTAGCATATACTGCTGATCCTGGATACTTGAGGTAGATCTCCTGAACTCAGTTTTTCCTGTTTAAAGAAGGAACTTGGCTTGGCAGAAGGCAGTTTCCTTGCTCTTCCATCTGCACTTCAACTTCTAGCGACAACTGCAAGATGTGTCAGCAAAAATTTTTTTCCAGGCTGCCACCACTGCCTCCTTCTTGCTGTCTCATCAGGACTGGCCCTACATTGTACAGGGCTCTACATGTCAGTATCACACACAACCTGATATCTGACTCCTTCCTCAATTATGATTAAGTCAATATAAGCAGCCAGCATGGAAGAACTATGCAGGCGTTGCCTCCTTTCTGGAGACAGAAAGATATGGGAGTTTTTCTCCCCCAGGCAAGAAATGAAAAGTGCAAGATGTGATTTGTGATGAAATTCAGCGCCATGCAAAACTTGCCTGGTTTCAGATTTCATTACCCCCGCACTCGAAAGATTTGGCAAGGTAAGAGACACGTAACACCAAGAATTCAGGAAGTTTCCAGCACGCAACAAGGTGAGAAGCTGCAGCTTCCGTCAAGTCTTCTGCCCAAGCTCTGAAGTCCTATGAGATTTCGCTCATGGGCCAAGAAGCTGCCGAGAAACTATAGGCGACACACCCCGACAAAAGTCAATAGACCCGTTTCGGCTTTGCAAATGGTCCCGGGTAACAGCCCAGATGGGAATGGCGTGTTCCTCCCTGGGCCTTGCGCTCAGCATCGCAGCAGCGCCGGCTCTCGAAGGGAGCTCCAAACAGGCCACAGCAGCTCCCCGCACTAAGGACGCACCATTTCCAACAGCGCTGACAATGTTTACAGGCTCAACAGCAACTAACAACTTCGGGAACGTCAGTTCATGCTGTTCCTTTGAGTTCGGTCCCCGCCACATCTGACATCAGATCCCAGACTCACAACTACATATAAAGCAAGAATTCGCATCTCCCTCAGCCCTTTGCTGGCTAACAGCCCATGGCACATGAGATTGTCCCCTCTCTATAAAGGCTTCTGAGACAAGCTCTGCACATAATCTACACAAATCATTAAAGGCTATCCATCGCAGAAAACAAAAAAAGCAGAATATTTAAGCCTTCAACTCTTGTGCGACTTTGTCCAGGTATTTGTGGTGGGGGGAAGGCGTTAGGAGGGAAAGATCCTTCTCTACAAGAGCTCTTTTATCTGCTTAAAAATTTAGGTGAGCTTTTCCAGCACTGTGCTTGAGCATTGCGCCCTGACAGCAAACTGTACCATCCAGACGGGTTTTCACCCATCCTTGAAGCAAGGGCTCTCTCTGCTGGTGCCTCCACATCCCACAGCATCATTTGGCTCTGTGGAGGAAAGCATCCAACATCCCCAGCAGAAAGGCTTCCTTCCTTTTCATCCAGGAAAATCCTGCTCCTTCCTCTGCAGGCCTCAGGTTCACTCTTTTAGTCGGTGTTTCCCCAAGTGCTGTCATCAAATATATATAGGAAAGAATCTTTTACTACTAAATAATTACTTCTACAGTTTAATCTCTTGCGCTTTTCAGCTGATGCCAGCATGAAAACTGTCTTCGGGGCCTTCTCGTGAAGAAAGATAAATTGTTCTTTACAGACCCCCTTGCTGGTTTTTTCATTATTAATTTACCCAACAGTTGAAGTCCGATAATTGACGGCACCACAAAACTGATTGAGCAGCTTCAGTCTCAAAAGTCACCTGCAAACTTTTATTTCAGTTTAAAAACTGATCCCTTAACTATTGATGATACAAGGTTTCAGGAGAACTTTTACCCATCTTGTCATTTGAAGGCTCAATCCTGGTTCAAAGATTTGGTAGCACATCTGAACCCCAGGCCTTCAACTCTCAAATACTACGGCAAGCACTTAAAATGGGGGAAATCCCCCCAAGCCCTACTATTGTCACTTCTGCCTCTAGAAAGTTATTAACCTTAAACCTACGTTTGGAGAGTTATTTCGTTTAGGTTTTCATTTGTTTGTGGTTTTGTTTGTTTGGTTTTGTCCCTCAATTCCCAACTAATTTGAGCATGCAACCACTAGTTCTTATTTAATCCTTATTAAGACATATTAAATTTATTTTTTTTACCACCTTATCCGTCGAAAAAGAATACATTTGGTAAGAGAATCAGAAATCCAGAACTCAAGCCAGAAGAGACTACAACATCAAGTTCCAAATTTCTCTTGGGGTTGAGGGAGTTAAACACAACCACCATTTTTCTTTTCCAACACCAAATTTAGGATTAAAACTGTTCTGTCATCCTATGGTTTGGCTACTTATTTACTGAGACCAATGACACTGAACCACAGCTGCGGCACAGATGTTCAGTGAGGAACAAATCCGCACCAATCTGAGCCTGGCCTAACCTCACCAAGGGCTGATCTTCACTTTTACAGATCCAAACAACCAGAAAACCTGAATGCAGTATTACGCAAATGGATACCTGCTCTGACCATACAAACTTCACTAAAGAGGTGTAAGTTTCTAAAGAAACAGCAGGCTTTTAAATTTTAACTTTCCCTTCTGAAAACAAGAGTCAGCCTAGGTCTCCACTTCCTCTGTTTCTATTTCAGTCAGGCATCTCAATTACAGTATTGTCTATCGCATTGTATAACATAGCGAAGCATCAGAGTGGAATTTCTCAGCAATCGTTCCCCAACAATAGATGCCACCAAGGCCCATATTCATAGTGGGAAAGGACGGTCATTGCCTCCTAGTTATACAGAGACAGATCCCCTGCCAAAGTTCTCCGATTAAAACATTTGACTGTTACAGCATCTCAAGTGCTTTTTAGGGCACTTGGATGAGACCTCTTAAAACTAGGCCTGAGAAATAAAAGCCACAAGAATTGTACCGCTCAGGTGTAAATCAATTCGTTCAAGTTGAACACATCACCACAGACTCCGGTCTAGACAGACTCTAGAGGAAAAATAACGAGTTTTACAGAAAATGCGTACCAGAAACAAGGTGTACGGTGAAAACTTCAACAGATAGTTGAGTTCTGCCGGTTTCGTGCTACTTAGATGACACAAGACAACTATAAATTAGCCTTAAACAGACAGTTAAGCCAGGTTTATGACTCATCTGTGTAGTGATGTGTTGCTAAGTACCAGGGATTCTGGAAACACAGGGAGAAGATGTATACTTACACAGATTGTTCTCTACAACTCCATATAGGCCTGGAAAGGTCTCTCAGCATTTATTTACAGTAAGTGCCCAAGGAAAGGGTCCTCAGTGGATCTTATACCAAATCACCTCAAAGCAGAATCAGTTTTTAGATCAAAATGAAAATAAAACTAAAACACCCAACTAGGACTAAGAAAAATTTTCTGCCTTCTTTCTCACCCTAGTAAGTAAAATGTTTTATACAGAACTTGTGTTAAGCTGAATGTAATAGTTATTACATTCCATGCTCAGATTGAACATTTGTCTTTTTTTGGTGGCAAGAAGAGCCATGTGCCATGATAGCGCTAACTCTTCTATACAAAATCCCTACATTCAGGTCCCACTTCTCAGAGTCAACTGCCTGCTCCAGACCAACATACCCTAAGACAAGAACAAAGTAAAGCCTTTCATTTTTCTTTAAATTACGCTATTGATTTACAAACGCACCTCTTAGAGCCATATTCACGAAATACATCCCAAACAGGACTTCAGAGAACGTTCACACAGAACTTATTCAATAAAATGCGAAGTGTTGTTATTTGTAGCTTGATCTTCAGAAAAACTGAGGACTTACTGCTGCTGCTAAAGTCACGGGAAGCTATAGATTCACATAATTCCTAAAATAAAAAATCAGACTGTGAGTTCCTAAAATACTTCAGGATCTTTGGATGATAAGTATTACAAAAACGAAACTGTAATTATTAAAATATTCCCCATTATTAGATACGCAATGCATCTGCAAACGAATCTGTGGATTTTCATCACACCACGAGAGAGAATGGGACTCGCTGTCCTCGGTAATGAGGAGAAAAGTGATCTCCAAGGAGAGCAGCAGCTACCTGTGAGGCAATTACATCAGCTGTTCATTATAGAGTGCTGGCAAATCATTCTGAGGAATTTCAGGGCCTACACGTGCAAAACATGGTGAGAGGTTAAGGCAGGAGTGAAACCAAATGCCTTTTCTACGCCTTCTCAAGCTTGCCTTTTTGTAAACCACCAAAATTTAGAATTAATTCCAGTCTAATTTTACTGTTGCTCTCTCCCAGTTTTCTAAAGACAGGATATAGAGCCTGAACCTAGACCAAGAATTTTGAGATCTTCCAGTCATCACGAAATGCAGGAGGAGACATCTGGAGTAAAACCAAGTAACTCTGAAAAGCATTATATGAAGAGAAGAAAAAATGTCCCAACAAACAGAGAGCAGGAAAAAAAACCCAGCTGGCAGCAGCTTTGCTATGGCGAGTCCTATGGCAGCAAAACTTCCTGCCCCTTCTCCTGGAATGTCTTTGTGTATTTATGTTAGAGCCCGGCTTCCATCATGGTTCAGACACCGAATGCAAGGCAGCAAGTGCTGTCTGGCTTGTGGTACAGATTCTGCCTGCTTCCTACCATTGGGATAAAGTTAAGGTGGCAAAGCAACGAAATTCTAGCCAATTTTAGCCAACTGCTAAGTGACATATCTGTACAGACACTGGTGATTAATGGTAGAACACCACCCTTCCTTATAACCCCTCTGTAGGCCAGGAGCCCTGAAAACATACAGCTGGAGCAGGAGAGACAAGTTCTGGCTCAAAGTTGGTCCTGAGATCCCACCCTTTTCCCTCACTGGTCCCACAGCTGCTCTCAGGAGGGTAAAGTAGAACAGGAGGGTCCCAGGTCACAGCAAACAGCTGCTCTGGTATGAGAAGGAACTATAGGAACAGTTCTATCAACAGCAGATAATAGACAAACCCCAACAGCGCGCATAGAGCAAACAGCAGTTCTTTACACAATCAACAGACACCGCGTTCAGTGTTTGCCATAAATCCTAAACTGCAATTTATAGAGGAAAATAGTTTCCTTTACCTTTTCCTCAGCTATTCGCCATCGGTGAGGACACAGAGTTGTCTTCACGCTTCAGATAGGTCTTTGTGCAGAATTTTCAGACCATCAGCACAGAACTACCTTTTATTTAGGGTGCTCGTACACCAGTGGGCTGCAGCAGTTGTGGTGAAGTCCCAGTGTGCAAATCCTGAAGAGATACAGATATTCTCTTACTGGCAACTCTTGTGAGGTCCCTTACGAATGTGAACAACAATTTCAGCTGTTTGCCAGGAGATCAATTGATATCCCTTATCACCATGTATCATAAGCACATACACTGTGACTTTTTTTTTCCTAGGATGGGGGAGCTACAGTTCTGATGATGCACCTATTACACCTTTTTGACCGTAATAATGAAGATTCAAAATAAGATTCTTGGTGTATTCAATTAACTCAGGCAGAACACGAAACAGAGTAGAGGCAGAAAGACCAAGAACAAAAAAGTCACCAAGTTGTATCGGAGAGAAATTCTCTTATCTAGAATGAGATTTAGATGGAAACAAAACACTTCCACCCTATTTATTATTTGTTCTGACACTTTCCCCACCACAAAACACCACATAACTCCAAAACCAAACACATTAACAGAAAGAACAGATTTATCTCTAGCTCTGACTGAACAATCCATCCAAAAAGCACATAGACAATGTGCTACTTGCACGGTGATTTGGCCATGTCAGATTCAACAGAATCCCAGAATGCCAGGGGTTGGAGGGGACCTCGAAAACTCACCCAGTCCACATAAGTCAAATCTAATTTACTAAGTCCGTAACACATCTCTTTCAAGCATTTTAAATCTCAGTTTATAACAGATAAATCATAATTCGAAGAATGTCAGCTTTAAGTGCAGTATTAATTATACTCCTGTTCAGACTCCTCCTGGAAAATGGCAAGAAGATAAATCTGCACAGGAAAAAGGGCAGAGAAGGCAGAACATCAGCAGCTATGGGTGGAGAAGAAGGAACAAGAACAGAAATGGAAAAAGAAAGAGCAGCAGAACCAATGGAAAAAGCGAAGGCAGATCTGGAAAAGGAACAACAGGAGCACAGAGGAGCTGTGGTGAGTGAGGATAAAGTTCTCCTTTGAGAAGGGAACATTTGAATGCAATCATGACACGGAACTACCGTAGTCTTTGCTTTGGTTTTTGTCAGTATACATCCAAACCCATCAATGCTCCAGTGTGAAAAAACCACACACACACATATATAAAACAAAGCATCTTCTAATAGAATACAAGACTAATAACACATAAGAGTGTGAAGGAGCCAGCAAACAGGTCCAGTACCCTCAGGCAAATTCCAAACTAGAGGATAACATCACAGTCCTTTTCATCTGAAACATGCACATACATAAAGTTCCACCTTTTGGCAGCATATTAGATTTTTTTAAAGTTTAGTATTGTGTGTATGTCTACTAATTTAACTTATAAAGAATACTTTCATCATCCATTTATCCTTACCCTGAATTCTGAGTCTGTCCTAAAATTACAATTTTCCAAGTCATAAATGAAAAAAAAAAATCAGTATTGACAGTGAATCAGCCATTAAACAAATTCCATTTTTCAACCAATTTTATCTATACAGTGATTTAATGAAGATTACACATGATATTCCACACTTTCAATACATCACCAAAACAACTACTCAGCGTGTTCTCTGACAAAAACCTCAGTGTGCCATAAAGACGTCACATAGCAATGTAAGTTATTCCTTAACGATACAAGTATATGATACTATAAAAAAAATGCAGAAAGAGCACTTATGCTCTTTACATCTGCTGACATAACTTTATGGCAACAAAACAACAAAACCCCAAACAAACCCACAACAACAAACCACAAACCAAACACAAACACTGAAGGCAAAGCTCCGGGAAACCCCTCGGTTCTCTAATGTAATATAATGGACAAATCTGACTTATGAAGCATTTTTTGAGATTAGTGCCATGCCCTGCTTAACTTCATTTCAAGAAAAGCAAATAGGCGTTCAAGTCAGACTGCGGGACTGAGAGCCTCAAGTTATTTTGGAAATTCTCTTAAACAGCACCCAGTGAAGCAGAAGACATTTAGTTTTACTGCCCTTAACTTCCCAACACCTTTTCTCTCTTTATTCTAATTTCTCTCCCCTTCACTTTGGCAATCTGCTTAGGGCTAGAACCTGCTCTCCTTCTGGCAAGAGTGTTCCACAAACCCAAGGTTGCTATAGCAATTAATTTTTTTTAACAGAAACAGCAACTAGAAGAGTGGAGGCAACAAAGAAGTCACAATTAGAGAAAGCAGCACAAGGAGGTATGGAACAATAGCCTGGAGAAATTCCGCAGCCTAGCTGCAATACACATGTGCGGGATGCCAGTGATAACAGCATCTGTGCTATTAACACATCTGTTCATTTCTTGATGTTTTCATTATACATCTTCTCTGAAAGCCCAAGTCCCAGTAGCTACACATTCGAGAGGAAAAAAAAAACAACTCTGCTTCTAACAAATAGTTGCAGAGGAAGGCTTGAAAACCTAAATGCCAAGCACATTAAAAAAGAATCCGATTGCTATTTAAGACAAACACGTGCATTTGAGACAATATTAAATACTTGTAATGTCGGTATTATAAATGTATTTTCTCTCTATTTGTAATTGATTAAAACCTCCACGTTTCCTAAATAGGAAGTATGTGAGCGACTAATAGTTGTTGGTGATCTGTTTCCAAGAGGCTGAAAAACACAGACAGCAAGAAGGAGCCGTGTGGTTAGAGGAGGAACGCCAGCAGCTCGGGCAGATGGCAGAACGCCTGGAATATGAAAGAAGAAATGGGGAGAAGATGAAGCACGATGCTGAGGAGCAAATGGAGGCAGAGGGAGATGCCAGACTAGCGCCAGAGGAAGCCAAAACACAAACGAAGTTTTTAATCGGGTACGTCGCTATTAATCAAAGAGTGAAGTTATTTTCTTCCCTGGTAATAATAATAATAATAATAATAAATCTTTACACCTAGAGCAGGCCTACACAAAAATCCTTTGCGGTCAGGAGTTCTGTCGGTGTAGTTTACGTTGCAGAGCAGCATCGGTTCCTCGGGAGTTGAGCTGCCTTCAATTCCAGCTCCAACACACAACGCAGTTCTTTTGCTATTTAACCAGTCTTGTGACGCTTCCCCAAATTCCATCAGCAACTCACATCTTACCCGCACTCTTTACCTTGTTTGGAGTGCCTAACATTAGCACTTCAGCCAATTTTGCGTTAAGAGAGAAAACAATGGAACTGTCAGTTTACAAAAGGTACGAAGACCTCAGTGCTGACTTTAAGAGGAATCCTCCAAACTGGTAAATTGCTGTAAGTGTGCTACTGTTTAAGAAAAGGCTTCATTTCAGATTCAGAAATGAGATGAGAGGAACTAGGCCAAGATAGGAACTTTTCTTCTTTGTAAATCACATTTATCTTATTCTCTGCTTCTGTGATATTATCTAACATAAGAAAGCGGAACACTTGTAGATTCAATTCATACTGCAGTTCCTGTAGAGAGCCTCCTGTGGAGAAATGCATTTTTGCAGTCTCTAAATTGAAGCTGAACTTCAATTAATCAAATATACATTAAGTACTGGTTCCAAAACCAAACCAAAACCAGTTTACACTACTTCTAACTTGCACAATTCCTGCAGTATGGTGCCTCAGAAGCTGATATTCTCATTTAAGAAAATTTACCTGAATGGGCAATAATTCAAAAGCGCATATACAAGACACGCAGGTCAGCACAGATATCTTAGTATTGTACTCTTAAAAGTAATTTCCGACTTAAAGTAGGGAAAGCTGATAACGAGTATACAACTGTAGTGTTTCTAAAAAAATACAGTCAAAATCTGTGGCAGACTTCAAGTCTCAGCATTATCTGGCATCCTAACTGAAGTCAAACCCTGCCAACGTTTACACATTTAACTTCAGAAAAATCTCATTTAGTCGAACTGATGATCGTGTAGATGTATTTATGTTCGAGAGAATACACAAATCATTCAAACGTTGCAGCTTTAAGAAAATCTGTTGAGACTGATAGTTCCGTAAAGCGCCAATCAATACAGCTTTTATATGCCACCGTAGTCAGTATTAAATACATTGATTTCACAATTAGAAATAAAGCAAATGTTACCTTCCACCTCCCACTCGTAACTGACTCAGTGAAGATGGTTTCATTCTCCCACCACCACTTCTCTTTTTAAACACTTAAAACCAGCCATCAACAGCTCCACTCCATTCTAATATACAGGTAAGCATGTAAACAGAGACAGAAAAAATTGCAGGAAAAAAAGATCATTTTATCTGTTTTTCTTCAACATACGAAGGCCAATCTGGATCCCAGTCACATGCTTCAAAGCTATAAAAGGTTTAGAAATTCTACTCCAGACCAACTTTTCAGACAGAAATCCTTTGGAAAAAATATTAGTTCTTCCAGAGAAATGAAGATTCAAGTCTGTCTATCCCTTGAACTTCAAAATTCAGGTTTTATTTCCAAGAATGAACTTCCTGCATTCTGCATAACACCCCCCTCTGTAATCTCAGAACTAAACACAGCATTTCAACTAGAAAACTGATGTAATAAATGAGCACATAACAGGTTCAGAAAAGTGAAGAGCGAGAAGCAAAAGCAAGTTGGTGCAGCAGCTGGAGCACCAGCATCAAACCCAAGGGATCTGCATTCTGTTCTCAGCTCTGCTTTCAGCTTCCAGAGCGACCCTGGTAAACCACCCTGGCACCTCCGTTCCTGGTTTGCAGAAAAGGGATAATGGGATTATTTGTCTACTAATAGGAGAATGACACAATTTTAAATTAGAAGATGATCTGGTAATAATCAGAAGACTGTTTTTTTCCGGTACTCTGAAGCAGACGCATTTAGTCATCTAAAAAAGCAATGGGAGAGAAGGGCGGAGAAGCCGTATTGTGCTACATCACAATGGCAATCCCACTTCCCCCTAAGAACTGAATGACATAGAATACTTCAAGAAAACCCCATATTCTGACATTTTTTTAAACAAAACTTTTAATCTTTAAAAAACTGCTTAGTGCAACTAGGTATACAAAAGCATTACTAAATCAGAAACAGGACACAAACCACAGGCATGAAAGAAAATGTGTTTCTAGCTTTACAGCAAGTGCCATAAAAAAACCTGATCATTCCAGATGTGCAATTTCTGCAGAGGACACAGCACCAAAATGTGTCTTTAAACGCAGCTGGCGTTCACAGTGAGCTTGACTTACCAAACCAAGTCAAACGAGTCTTATTTCCCTGCAAAGCTGAAGTCCTATTTACCTGCATCAATCTCCACACCATAACCCACCCCCCTCAGCTTTCACTCCCAGGAACAGCTTCTCAAACCGGGAACCTGCAGCTCGCTTGGAACGTGACTCACACCCTCCTCGCGAGGCCTGACAAACTATCATGACATTCCCGTGTCATCCATCACAGAGATTATTTAACGGTACCGCGATCACGTGAAATGTTGACGTTAAAAACCATCTTTGTATTTCCTTCCAGGTTGCATTTCCAGGTTAACTTTCGTGTGTGTAGTAAAAGCTGCAAGTGTCTAACAAAAGAAATGGCTAATAGCTTCAAATAGTCACCTGCAAACCAAGCAGATCAAGTATTTTACCAGGGCAAGTAGAAAAAAAGTATTTTTTTTTTAATGAGGTATATTTACAGAGCACAATATATTTTTTCTGGCTTCAACATACAGTTAGTGGAAAAGCACACCCCAATTATAACTTTTTGTGGTTTTGCTTGTTTCCAAACATTTGAAAAGAAAATGCAAGTTGTTTATAAAATTGTTTTTCTTGTTTATTTTAAATGAAGCTGGTACAGACAATGTCCATTCAAAACCCACGTCCCAGGCCAAAAGGTACAAACAAGAGCATCAAAGTAACGCGCCAGTTGTCTGCTGTGAACATTTCTCACATGGATACCTGCATGTACTAATTGCTATATGAGGTTAAAATGCTTCTGGGCTCTTCTGGCAAGATTTAAGAATAATTGGGGCTTTCAATTTTATGTCTTCAGCAAAGCCACCTCTGGAGCAAAGGTACAGATGACAACAGTTCTAGCTCTTCCATTTCCAACTTGGTCACCTTCTTCATCGGGCCATCAGCACAATTTTAAGCAAAATAGTTTTGAGATACGGATACATAATTTCTCCACAGTTTAGTTCTCCGAAAAAAACACTTCATCTCACGCGGGAAGTTATAGTCCAGGAGTGAAACAGTCATACATCGCAACTTCGGGGCAGGTAGGGAAGTCGTTAAGAACGCTCGCCCGCCCGGCGGATCTTACAGCCTTCGATGCACGCACCTCACGAACATACCAACGCGTGTGTGCACGGGTGTTTCTAACGGGGAGGGTGGGAGGGAAGAGGGGAGCAGGGCTGCAGCCAGATCACAAAAAGTTCAGCACAATGAAAACAGAAACAATAGTGTATCATGAGCACAAGAATTCAAAATACCGGACGCTTGAAAATAAAACTCCCAGAGATGGGGTGCCAGTTTCAATTCAGTGTTGAACACGACATTACAAAAGAACTATTATTTAAAAATAAAAAAGGATTAAAGGGGGGGAGGGGGGGAGAAAAACTGAAGGATCTAAACTGTTGAGTGACCCCCCGTCTGTTCCTGATAAACTTCAATCACATCTTCCTCCTCCATCCCCAGCTGTGAGAACAGAGAAAAAACAGCATATAATGGTTATAAATCTGGTGTACAGAATTCAGAGCAGGTCCTACTCAAGTTATACAACGGTCTGTTCCTCTGGCCCATCATAATTCACCAAAGAGAGGAAAAAAAAATTCACAGAGCACAAGTTCATCTGATTTTTTTCAGAAGGTCATTATTGTAACAGTGGTTCTTCCTGCTTGGTCAGAACAATTGGTGGAAGTCACTGGACAACAGGAATAACCTGGTTTCTGTTTATTTACACTTTCATCTAATAAATGTGAACTAAACGCATACTTTTTCCAAAGCCACACTGAAGATCCAGCTTAACAACTGGGAAATTTCCTGAGTTTTCCCCCTGGTAAGCAGTGACTACACCACACATGAAGCTCCACTCAGGCTCCTCCTGAACTGCATATTGGCCTTAGTAAAGGTTTAGTTAGGCAAATACGGCCAGACTATATCTGACTCAATATAGTCCTAAAAGCTGCTTATATTTAAAGAAAGACCTTCATTCTGGTTAATAGTCTAGCAGGACGGAGAAACGAACCAATCTGGTGTTTAGTTTCTCTAGTGAACTACACAGCGCTTTTTCTAGAAAGAAACTCACCTCCTTGGGGGTATGATTATCAGTAATTCTCTGACCCTCGAAGAGGAACCTGAGTGAATTCATTGGAACACCCTAAAAAAAGAAACAGATGTACAAGAAGAAAAAAAAACAAAACACTTACTGAAACTTGTACGGATTTACAAGAGAAACATTTTTAATAAAAACAACACGTGGAAGTCCAAAAATAAAGCGTTAGTTCCTGTTACACAGGGAGCTCAGCTATTCTGTTGTGAGCACATGGACTGCAAAGGAGCAACTCAAGGAGCAGGATAGAGCTGAAACGCGTGTTTATTCCAGAGTCACTGGAGTCCTGGCTCAACAACTTGGAAGTTTCCTTAGCTTTTTTCTTGCCATTTATAATTTATAAATATAGTACTGACTACACTCTCCTTCTAAGACAACATTACACATGAAGGTCCCACCTTTTTCTGAACTGCGTATCAGCCTTGTTGAAGATTCTAAGGCAGCAGGAAGAACACACCCTCCTGACCACCCCTGAAGAAATTATCATGGTCCCTTTGCCAGACAAAGGCTACTTGACACCAAAACCCATATTGACCGCTGGTGGAGATCAGAGACTCTCCAGAATTCAGCCCAACAGACAGATATAGCTGTATTCATGCAAACAATTATTTCTTAAAAAAAATAATAATTCCACACACATGCATTGCCACCAGTCTGTAAGACCGCTGAATGAGTCATTTCTGAGATCTTATTTTAAAATGTCAAGTTTTTCCAAATGAATCACAATTTTAATCATTTGTATTTGGCTACAAACAGATCTGGGGTTTGATATTTTCTTTCGTCTTACTCCAAAAGGAGAGCAAAATAGAACACACTCTACAAAACAACAATTCTCAAGTTCAACTTATCTCAAGGTACTAAGAAAAAAACCCAAAGTATTCTTTCTGATAATTATATCTCCTCAAGTGAACTCCAACACCGTTACTCCAGAAAAGGCCACACAAGGCATCTGTCCCCAAAGCTGGGGATAAACTAGGCCAGGGCTTCTGGAAATAGCAGCAGTGAATCCGCAATATCTGCCACAGAATCTGGAAATGAAGATGTATTTTTTTTCTGTAACAGCAGTTACTATTTATCTACATGCACAATTAATGCCACAGATTTCTTCTAACACTACATATTATGCCCTAAATTATAGATGACCACATTAATGGCTGTAACAACACCTAACGCTGCTCTCACCCTGAGCTGCAGCTTTCTACTGCTTCAAGGGAATATCGCTTGGAGAAGGAACATTTTACAGTTCTAAAGGCATGCCTGGGCACTTTAAAAAATAAATTCCATGTCTTCTGAGCAGCCAATTATCTATTTTCAAACACTAATTTAAACTTACTACAAAATTCACAACTGTCTTAAATAGCAATCCTTTCCCTTGTCAAAAGGAAAGAGGAGATCCATGCTATTTGTACTGTCAGCTACCTGTCCTGCTGGTAACTAGACAAATGTCTCAACAAACGTCTGTATTTGAAAGAATAGCAACAAAAGTAAAGCTACAGTGTTTGGCTTTTTTTTTTTTTTTCCTTTTTAAAGAGAAAGTGTCACTGTTTCACAAACCTGTCTTTGACAGTACGATTCTTTGAGTTTCTTGAGGTGTGTTGTCATTTTCACCTTGAAGTGAATTTCACTGCTGTCCTAAGAATAGAAAAGAAAAAAGTTACCCTCTTTGTCATAACTGCTTAATATATCTAGGCTCATTTTAAGACTTGCATCAAGAAAAACTTAGGTAAAACTAACACAGAATGCAGTTTAACTATCACCGTGCATCATAACATAAACCTCCAGGATGATTTGTCACTAAATTCATCGTGCATCGTTCTATTTTAAAACAGATGGCACAGCACAGCCTCAGGCTCCCTGTGCAGGTTTGGGATCTAAAAGTACTAAAACCCATACATGGTTCAGTCTGTGCTTCCATCTTTACCAAGCTGATGTACTGACGCAAAACAAACACACATATGCAGGGAACTTCTGCTCTAAGATTCCTAGAGACAAGCTAAAGCTCGCACTTCAAAAACCTCACTGAATTAGAGTAATTATCTAGAATTTAGGATACAGACTTGGCAATGCAACACTGACCTATGGAGAAATCTTATGGCTGGTAGGAAGGACCATAGAATAATGAGACCTAAGATATGAGTAACTACAACTGTCAGAATGGCTGCAGGTAGAACAGACAGCAAGAGGTTTGGTGCAGAAAGCGCAGAACGTGGGTCACATGCGGCTTTTGAATGTGTTATCGTTGCCAGTTAAACCAGCCAGAGGGAAGCTAGTCGGGGTTAGTCCTGTTCTAAGTCATGAACAGCAGAGCGATCGCACTAATACTCCAACCAACCATAAGTCAAGTCACGGGGGCCCTTTGGACAGAAGAGCTTCTGTTCTAGAAGGATCTCGACATTCACATTCCGACACAACTTCAGTTCAGACTTAGAATCCACCATTCACACCGACCAACGTGCCAGCCAAGAGAATCCTCTCCCTATCGCTGCCCAAGAAATGTGACCTCACGGTTAGTGTACTACATGAACTCTGGAGACCTGAATTTATCTATTTGCCACATATTTCGTTCATGTCTTTGGATCAAATAATCCCTCAATGCATCAGGTCCCCTAGCTGCAAGATGGGGACCACACTGACCAAATCCTGAATCATAAGTTATTCAAGCTTTGAAAAAAAAANAAAAAAAAAAAAAAACAACACACAAACCACCAAACACACATTACCAGCAATTGGTAAGTAGTTTATGGCAGAGGAGGATCCTCATTGAAGAACTGGAAGTATCAAGCTGCATTTGTTCATTTCTACAATACAAAAGCTCACACCTCCACCAAGTGTCAACAAGTAATTATTTAAACACTCACCTGCCCAATGACTTTGAGTTTAATGTATTCCCCTTCTTTCTTATCTCCTAAGTCCTCAGCTGAAGGCTTTGCTTCCTGAAAAAAAAAAAAAAAAAAAAAAATCTGATCAGTTCAACACTTTGCTCTTTTCACTGAACAGTATGACAGCTGCCATCCTCCTCACTACATGAAATCAAGCTATCCAAGGTACTTTCTTCCTTTCTGTGTATGAAAATGATACCAACATAGCATTGTTAAAGGCTGCCTGTCTGCACGTGAAAAGTTTAATTAATGACAGAAAAGAAACACTGAAGAATGTAAGAAACAAGGGAAGGATCATTTGGAAATAGATGACAGATGCAAAAACGCTAAGCAGGATTTTATACCACTAACTTCTAGTCAACAAACAGACTGCAAACAAGAAATAGCGGAAGCGTACCAAGAGGTTTAGATATTTAACAGGGAAAAAAAAAGCACATCGTGAACAGAATAAACAGAACGCGCTCGTGACACCCTGCCAGCCTGAAGAGAGGGAACCACGCACACAGTTCTCAGCCTATTGCACCAACAGGATTCACTCCTTTCAAAAGGACGGTCAGCCACCTTTTCTCTGACAAAAAACCATCGAGGAACAGCTTCCTTCTAGCATATTCGTTTTAAGATCACAATTCTTCAAGTTCTTAAAAGG
This sequence comes from Pampusana beccarii, assembly GCA_013399365.1. Taxonomy (NCBI): domain Eukaryota; kingdom Metazoa; phylum Chordata; class Aves; order Columbiformes; family Columbidae; genus Pampusana; species Pampusana beccarii. Next base: position 180,178 of record VWYH01001147.1, on the reverse strand, counting down.
TCTAAGAGCTATGGTGTTTTAATACTTTTTTCCAGGAGAATTAATTGTACAGGCAAGTTTGAGCCAACGACTTGAGCACTGAGGCTCATCCAAAAGGTTGGTGTGTTGTGTTCGAAAAGACGAAATTTTCACGTTAGCTGCAGATAGATAAGCCAAGTGAGAGATAAGCTGACATGACCGTGCTCCCCTGCCTGTCCCCACACACTCTGGGTCAGGCCTTTTGGTGCGTTCCACAGCGGGATTTCACAGACACCGTCTCAGGTCCAGATGGGGCTTGAGAAAGAAACCTTCCCAAATAGAAACAAGGATACCCTGCTGATCATCTTTCAGATCTTCCTTTCATATTTTATTGCTTAACGCCACAGACAAAATAAGCAAAATATGTTCAGCAGCCTATCACACACATTTTCCCAGCCCTAAAAGAACTTTTTGCTCAGTATACAAAAATATCCTTTGTAGCATTGGTCTTGAACTTTAGGATCAAGTGCCAAAACCACATACTAACCTTCTGGATTACGTTCATCCAGATAGGTCTCTATCTTCAGATTAAAAGGGCAGAGAAACCTTTTCAAGCTCTCTTTTTTTTTTTTTTTTTCCTTAGAGAGGTTAAACATGCATAACTCAATGTTAAAAGGTTAGGGAAGGGGAAAGTCTGCCAACACCTTCCCTATCTGTAGGGGTCTGAGTCCAGAGGACAGAAGGAGAGAGGAAGCATTCTCCCTATCAGCCTGACTCACTGCCTCAAGACAGATGCATTCCAGCGCTGTCAGGACAAAAAAGTACGAGCCACAGACTCCATCTGGTTTTAACACTGCTTTTTAAAATCCCTACCTGGGCACAACCTGGACTGATTTGTCATCCTTCAAGCTCAAACCCAAGAACTGACCCCAAGCTTTCAGGGGACACCAAACACCCTCAGGTCTCCGAGCAAGTCACTTCTGACACGTAAAAGGAGCTTTCACTGCTGACGCAGTCACTGTGCTACCCAAAGCAGTCCCTTTCTAACATCCCCGAGTTCTGACCTCATGGGACCATTTGCAGGAATAAAATCCACCCATTTCCACTCTTGACTGAAAAGAGAAAGAAAACCCAAGCACCTGGGACCCAGTAACTTGCACAAACAGCATTTTTATGGTCTGTCTGTGGGATTACTGACCTCTAGGAATCGGACAGGTTCAGATCTCTGCAGATCTGAAGCCTGTAACTTCAAAACTATCTCCTGTGTTGCTATCGCTGATAGAATTTATAGGAACATCCTGTCCCCTCACACGACATTTTGGGTCAGTCACTGTCTCGGTTTACATTGTATAAGAACCAAACAGTGTTCCTAGGAGCAGAGACATTTGTCATCGTTTATACAGTTCTGTGCGCTGTAACAGATCCACCTACTTACCCATCCAAACCAAATCACCCTGTACACGGTGTGACAAATCAGCGCTACTACTACACCAGGGTCTCTGACCAACAGGGTGGAAAGCAGTGACTCAAAAGGTTTGATTCCTGCCCCCAGGGAAGGGGGCTCTAGTACCCAAAACAAATAAGGGAGGCAGCCAAGAGTAGAAAAAGCAGAGGGAACTGGAGTCATGAAACATCGTACCATAAAGATGCCTGCTTAAAGCCCCAGCAACCTCCTACCCACAAACAAGGAGCAAACAGAGATGTGACTTCAGGAAAAGAGAAATAAGATCAAGGTTGACAATGCCAATAACTGAAGCTTAAAAAAAAAAAAAAAAAACAACAAACCCACAAAAATATTTGAAATCAGACTACAACAAGACCCAGCAAGTCCAAAACAGCTCCTTGCATTTTTTCAGTGAACTATACTGCCATTCAAGGCCAAATGGTAAAGCCAATACAAAAACCACTTAAGAACAAAGAAAAAGAAGAGGTAAAAGTTACTCAGATACAAGTATTCATTACCAAAATCCCAGATCAGCAATCCGCAAGGAAACCTCCAGGCTTTCCCTTGCACTGTGAGCAGGGCTGGTGTTCAGGGTACCACAGGAAATGCCACATAAAAGACTGTCACACAAACAGGAGCACCTACCACCACACTCCAGGTTCTAATTCCTCATTAGACACCTAAAGTTTTAAAGGCATCATTCCACAGTTCTCCCAAACAGCACAAAATGAGCCTCCCAGTACTGTCTCACATTCATATATCAACACCGAGCTTGTGACCCTGAAGGACCCAAAGTTTCTTGGACCAAACATACTGGTATTACTATTGCAACTCATGAAACCACAAAACAAACATTGCAAGGCAGTATCTCCAAGTTTCCTCCTCCAATTTTCTGAACTGCTCAAACTTCAACATCCAAGCCTAAAAAAAAAAATAACAACCCTCTATACTAAGCATACTTTAGATAATCATAATACCAAAACCACTAGAGGAATAGGACACACTTCCTAATATAGCAAATAAACTCTTACCTTTGTCACAGGAATGAGAAAATGCATGCAAACTATTTATATATTAGTAGTACACGGACAGATAAAAATGCCAGCGTCTAGTTTTAATAAAAGCAAAACCAGACCAAGACCCTTCAAGGGAGGGGAAAAATTATTCTTTTTGTTCCTGCCTTGATCCCACCAAGCAGCCATGGGTGTTTTGAAGTCTGCCCTTCTTGCAAGTGTTTTTAGTTATCATAAAAGTTCATTTCCTACTGGAAATAAAGCAGCTAAATCAAGTATGCTTCTTTGCTTAATTATAACTGGTAACAAATTATGTCCTCTTAATTCCAGGGCCAAAAACAAAGGACGCTGTAAGCAATCCACAATTTGGGGTAATCCAATTATTCCTGTAGGACTGATCAAGGAAGGAATGAGATTTACAGTCCCGCATTACCATATGTTATATTGTTACTTAAGCATCTGTTTACCTCTTGTTGCACAGTCCCCCCAGAAATGACTGACACAATTACCACAATGTTTAGCTTATTAAAAAAAAAAAAAAAAGGTCCTTATTCAAAGACCTTCAAGATATGTATCTAAAAAAGGTTATCAAATGCACTGAATTTTACATAGTTCAAGCAACCCCACAGCACAAACATCTATATGTTTTAGCAGAATTTGCCTGAAGAAGGAATTACCTAATGGGAGCTGCTGTGTTAAAACACGCCTGGGTTCACAAAGCTACCGAGCAGCTCACGTGAAGAAGATCAGTCTACACAAATCTAGTTCAGAATTTGCCTGTTTTTTTTTTAAGCAGCTGCTTTCGGGTGGTTTAGTATATGGGAAGCACATGCTGTGCTCCACATCATACACTCCTGTGCAGCAGCAGCATCCTCAGCAGCCGCTGTGCTGTGTTTGGAGGCCGGGGCGGGCAGGAAGGACCATGGTGCATCCAGCAAGAGTTTTTGTTCCTGGGCACCACGGGGCAAGGCTGTTCCCCAGCACACACTGTACACTGACCTTTACCTTCTCCCCAGATACTTTTAGTTTCCTGACTGCTCCTGAGGTCACAGCGCTGCAAGAAACAGCTGTACGTACTGACAGCGATTTTCCCAAACTTGAACTGCCATGGCAAAGTTGGAGGTGATATTAAAACAAACAAACAAACAAACAACAACACCATGGCGAAGCAGAGCGCAAATGAAAACGGGAACAGCCGTTCTAACTCCCCACCTGCAGGTCACATCGCCTAAAGCAGCAGCTGCGAGGCCAAGCGAGCCAGGAACTTGTGCCACAAGGAAACAAGCTTAAGTTGAGAAGTCGGAATGGACGGAACGCGGTGATGCGCAAGGAGCGAAGGCGGGACGGGGTGTTTAAGGCCGGGCTTCCCCTCCTCCTGCATCCCGGAGCCCGCAGGCCGAGCCCGCACCGGGGGCGCGCATCCCCAGGCCCAGCGGAACGAAAGCAGCGCTGTGCCGCACAGCCCGGGCCCGGGCACCCCGCGTTCCCAGCGCAGGGAGCGGAGCTCGGCCGAGGCCCATAAACACACCCGAGGGGAACACCCCCCAGAGCCGCCCGGGGGAAAAGGGGGTGCGCAGGCAACTCCTCCCGCCGAGCCGGCCCCGCCGCGCCCCCCTGGCCGTACCTGGTCCGACATGGCTCGGCCCGTGCGTGCAGGCTGGGCTGGGCTGGGCCGGGCGCCGCGTCCGCTTCTTTCTCTGCCCGCAGCGCTAACACAGGCCGCGGCAGGCGGGACTTCCGGTGCGCCTCGGCGCACTTCCGGCCCGTGGCCCTACCCCTTCGCGGCCAACGTCACCGAGCGGGGAGCGGGGCGGGGGTTTGAACTGAGCGGGGGAGTCAGGGCAGACATGGGGAGAAATTGTCACCCCTGAGCTGGGTGAGAGCCTGGCCTAGGTACCCAGAGAGGTGGTGGATGAACCATCCCTGGAGACATCCCAGGCCAGGCTGGACGGGGCTCTGAGCAACCTGAGCTGGTGAAGATGTCCCTGCTCATGGCAGGGGGGGCACTGGGGGAGCTGGGAAGATGTCCCTTCGACACAAACTGTGATTCTGTTGAGCAAAATTGCACTGAGGCTGTTGCATTCCCTCAGACTTCTAGTGATTCACAGAATGTCAGGGACTGGAAGGGACTTCAAAAACTCATCCAGTCCAATCTCCCCACCAGAGCAGGAACACCCAGCTGAGGTTACACAGGAAGGTGTCCAGGTGGGTTTGAATGGCTGCACAGAAGGAGACTCCACAGCCTCCCTGGGCAGCCTGGGCCAGGCTCTGCCACCCTCACCATGAACAAGTTTCTTCTCATCTTTCAGTGGAACCTCCTGTGTTCCAGTTTGTACCCATTGCCCCTTGTCCTATCACTGGTTGTCACCAAGAAGAGCCTGGCTCCATCCTCCTGACACTGCCCCTTTCCATATTGATCCCCATGAATGAGGTCACCCCTCAGTCTCCTCTTCTCCAAGCTCCAGAGCCCCAGCTCCCTCAGCCTTTCCTCACATGGGAGATGCTCCACTCCCTTCAGCATCTTGGTGGCTGCGCTGGACTCTCTGCAGCAGTTCCCTGTCCTTCTGGAACTGAGGGGTCCAGAACCGGACACAACATTCCAGATGCGGTCTCAGATTCCCCACAGTAGCACAAAACACAGCCCACTTCATATCAGCACACAGGTTTGCACGAGCAGCATCATCCACACCTTAGAGAGACACCGTTCAGACTGCACATGGCACCAACATCCCTCTGCAGAACCTAAGGCAGCTCCCGCACAGCATCGCTGCTGGAATGAGCACGTGCTTGGCTCCAAGGGGCTGGTGAGCAGAACAAACACAGCTACACTAGGGGATGTGCTCCCCAGTCAGGGAAGCTGCACTATATCTAGACCCATAGGAACTAGTTTTAATCACAAGTGTTAAAACAATTCAGAAATAACAAGGAAGAAAAAAAAAAAAAAAAAAA